>WBMZ01016452.1:0-35471 GCA_013400975.1 Atrichornis clamosus | reverse complement strand
GGGCTGGGACGGGCGAGGCCCGGCGAGGCGAGGCGGGACGGGGCGGGGCGGGCGCGGAGCAGGCCGGGAGCGGAGTCCCGCAGCGGAGCGGGGCCGAGGCCACCCCCGCTTCCCGGAATGCGCCGGCTTAAAGCGGCGATGGCGGCGGTGGGGCCGCTCCCAGGGCCGGGGAGGTTCCCCGCCGTCGCTCTCACGGCAGCGCCCCCGGCAGAGCGCCGGGCCCGTCAGCGCCTCCGCACTGGCACAACCCGCACAGCTGCCTCCTTCACACCATCACCGAATCATTCAGGTCGGAGAAGACATCCAGGATCATCGAGTCCAGCCTGTGACCGATCCTTGTGGAGGAATTCCTGACGGATCAAGGACACTGGGATGTGCACAACCCAGCGTTTAAGTTTGCTGAGCAAGAAGGTCAGAATGCCCTTGAAGGGTAGCTAGAGAGAAGTAACAGCTTCAGAAAGTAGAAAAACAGCATGTGGGAGCTGCAGTCGCGGAACCGTGGCGATAAACGAGGAGAGCAGCCGCAACGCGTGCGAGAGTGCCCGTGGCCAGTCCGATGACTGGTCTGGCCACATGAACTCAACTGTTTGACCAGTGAGAGCTTGCTTATGAGCGTGTGATTGCTTTAAGAAAATAAATATATATGAGCACGAGCAATTAATGAACGGCTTCACCTGATCACATTGATCGTTGTGTGCTGTCCCTTATTGATCCTCGCAGATCCTCACCTTGCCAACTAGACCAGAGCATTGGGGGCCACGTGTGGTCGTTCCTTGAACAGCTCCAAGGACGGGGACTCCCAACACCTCCCTGGGCAGCATCTTCCACTGTCTAAATACCCCTTATGTGAAGAAATTCTTAATGTCCAGCCTGAACCTCCTCTGGTGCAGCTTAGGGCTATGTCCTCTTGCCCTGTCATTTGTTTACTGGGATGAGATGCCGACACACCCCTGGCTGCACTCTCCTGTCAGTGAGTTGTGGAGAGCCACAGGGTCCCCCCTGAGCCTTCTTTTCTCCAGGCTGAGCCCTCCCAGGGCCCTCAGATGCTCCTGATGCCCCAGCCCCCTCCCCAGCTCTGTTCCCTTCTCTGGGCACACTCCAGCCCCTCAACGTCCTTCCTATATTGAGGAGCCCAGAACTGGACACAGCACTCAAGTGTAGCAGTCACTTCAGCAGTACAGAGTACAGGGAAAGAATTACTTCCCTGGGTCTCCTGGTCACACTGTTCCTGATAGAGGCCAGGTGCCATTGGCATTCTTGCCCACCTAGTCACACACTGGCTCATGTTCAGCTGGCTGTTGACCACCACCCCCAGGTCCTTTCCTTCATTTAAATGCTTTCCATAGAAAAAAAATACAAAGTTTCTCGAGAAATGTGGGAAAATTGGTTGTGGGTTGCCAGCCAGGCTGTGACAAACCTGGATGGTTTATGCCATCCGAGGGCATGATCCGAGGCAGATCTGAGGGGACCTACCTCAGCTGCTGCAATTTTTAATGAGCTTTTGGTTATTTCCATACCTTAACCCTGATCTCTCTGCTGCTGAGAGGCATGACTGCTGTCAGACCTGCTCAAAGACTGCATTATGGCTTTTGGCTACCATAAAATCTCCCCGTGACTTTTCAGGTTGAGGAATTGTGCAAAGATTGTGTAAAATCCAGGAATCCTGTAAAGCCAAAATGTCCCTGCTCATGGCAGAGAGGTTGGACTTGACGAGCTTTAGAAGGTCCCATGCAACCCAAACCATTCTATGAACTTATAAAACTGCTGTCACAGGAGAAAGTGCCTTCAGAAGTCTTCTCACTAAACAGGAAACTACTCCTCGAGACAGAAATTGATAGGGGAAAGGCTTTGTAAACTTGGTTATATCCTGTGAAAGCCTGAATGCAGCCTGTGGCTGAAAGAACTGAAAAAATACAGTCTGTTCTGGGAAAAAATGCACGCTGTTGTTTTAATGTAAACACACATATCCTACAGAAGCTGATGCTTCACTCCTTGCATTAAGAGCCTGAGCTGGACTGTTCACAAGTTCTGCACAGCACATACTGCTCAGCAAGCCTTGAAATTATCCTGCTGCTGGGAGATGCTGTTCTTACATTTGGTGCTACACATCAGTGTGGTGGTTCCTCTTTTTGCCTCCCCAACAGAGCGCTCACCTGGCCGTGGTGAGAACGTCTGTGCCGAGGGTTCCCCGGACACCCCCAGTGCCAGCAGAAGGGGCACGGTGCATTGCAGAGTCACCGCTGCGTCGCCGTTGTTCAGGCTGGGATGACACATCTCCAGCGGAAAGTTTGATTTGCGCCACTTCCCCCACTTCTCCTGCGTTTCTGAAAACAAGCCGTGTGCTGTGAGGGCAGCTCTGAGCTGATGCCATCGAGGCAGAAGCTCTGAAAACAACGTGCTGGGGGAGCTCCTCGGGTTCAGTAACAGCCCGGCTGCTGCCTGCAGCTGGAGTGGGCACGGCAGGTCGGGCAGCAAGGAAGGCACAGGGAGCAGCTCGGCGTGAAGAGGGAAGGGGTGAGAAGGGGGCAAGGACTCTGAGCAGGATCAAAGGGTGTTGCCACAAATCCCAATCGCTGGAGTGATGAGATCATCTGTCCACATGTGGGAGGCTCCCATAGATAATGGAAAAAATTCAGCTTCACACAAAATTCTTGGGTTTAAAGATAGTCAGATAATTTACTTGAGTTTTTAAACTATTCAGTGTCCCAACATTTTAAAGTACCTATGTAGGACCATGCTCCATAGTTTATGTGAAGTCCTTCCTGACATTTCCATGGCACTGATTCTAATAAATGCTAATAAAGAGATATTTGCTGATATTTACTATTTGCCATCAAAATCCCCTTCATACTCTTAATGCAATTTCACCTTGACACACATATTTAAAACACTCCGACAGATCAAGTGGTGCAGTTATATTTCATTCAGTAAACCTACACTCATTTAACTTACACCAGAATGAAATCTCATATCCCTGTGAAGACATTATTTGTGCCTTCCTTTTCATATCTTGCCTACTGAAATAATCTAGCAAAGCATTGCAACATATTCCCCTTAAAACCCTTTTCTTCCCAACATCCTCGTTTAAAATTACTGTGCCTTAAAAGCACATTATCTGGAGAACTTCTGCGACTTTGCAATGCTTCCAGGGTGAATAATAACAAAAAATACCTTGGTAAATAAATTGTTACATCTGGAAACTCCCAGGATGTAGAGTGAGTCATCCTGTGTGGCAGGAGTGGCCTGGAAGGAGGGAAGGACTGTGTGATAGGATGGGCACCTACAGTTAACCAGCCATAAAATAAGAGTATTTGTGGGTAAGGTTCATCACTGTGCTGGGCTTAGACACAGATATTAACTGTAAGTTAATAGTTTCTGTAAGTTAACTGTAGAAATGGTATGTTCTTACTTCAGTTCTTTTTTAACGTATACAGATTGGGATAAATGAATGAGACCAAGTGGGGAGAGAGTAAGAACAAAGAGAAGAATTGCAAAAAAGGAAAATCAACAGAAAAACCTGATAGGAAACAGCTTTTATAAAAATGACTCTTACAGGAAATTCTGTCAGCTCTCAGAAGGCCAGAACTCCCAAGGCTGGCAGTCTTGCCTTAGAATAGACCTCTTTTAGAAAAAAAAAGGAATGCAGTATTTTCTTTCCTTTCGATGAAAAATAAATTGCAACAATGTGGTGTGTGCCCACAAGCAAGTTCAAATAACTAATTAAGAGCACTGTTGGCCTCTGTCCTTCTACGGCAGCTCAAAACAAGCACTAGCACACCTATGCACCAAGATATTTTACCCATTTGGGGCTTAGGAGATCCAGAACATTTTGAGCAAGAGTCACAGGGCAGCATTCATTTTAATTTTCAGTCTTCCCATACTGATTTAGCATCAGCATTTGTTTAAGAACAACATGTGTGCATGTAGGAAAGGGAAATGCTAAGGAAAACTGCTCGGAAATTTCTGACTGTGACAGCAGACCTTGGTTCCTCCGTGTGTGTCAGTTATTAAAACAGACTGATAAAAGCAACCCCCACGGAGAAAAACAACCTGCATTTGCTAATAAAAGTAAATAGATAGTTTCAGGATCCCCAAATTAAAACTGTTGCACACCCCAACGTTTCATTCCGAGTACATATATGTCAGCTTGCACTCAAAAATTAAGGCCAGAAAAGCCCCGTGCTTGCCATCAGTCTCACAGAGTTATCAGCCAGCAGAGGAGCCACTCAAGCAAACTTAGGAAGTTTCACTTGTCCCAGTCTGGCTGGTTTGGGCAATATAAGAAGAAGTTTCCAGCAGCTTCCTGCCCTGCTCTCTGTCATGCAGGGGCTTCCCGCCGGCCCCACCGCTTTTCTCAGCAGACGCAATCAAAACAACAGTAATCGCAGCAGACATCCACCCCCGGCCACCAAACAGCCAAAAAGACTTAAAAGAAAGCACGTGAGTCAGCAGATCCACCAAAGAGTCAGTGTGGAAGAGTCAAAATTCAGAAAGGTTGAGTGACAAAATTCAGATGCTTTTGCAGGTAGATGCAAAAAAAACCCCAACCCTCTGCAGTCTCCTGTAGTGCACTGGGGACAAACACAGCGTAGGATTGATGTCACAATGCATAAGAGATGCAATTCTGTATTAGAATAGGGCTTAAAGCCATCCTGGTTAGAGAAATCCTTCCACAATCACAGACAGGTGTGAAGGGAATGTGAAATCCTTTGGTAAATGGCCTGAGGTTTCCACGATCAGTACAAGCATGGAATAAGTCACAGAACCATATTAGTTACTAAATATTCATATCCCATCATGATTTTATGGAAGCAGAATGTTACTGTAATCTTAGAAATAGAACTGGAAAAGAGAGCTACTAGCCATGAAAGCAGAACATGTTTCATGAAATGGTTTCTTTAGATTGGACTTTCTTAGTCACTCTTTTGGAGATTATCCTAAATAATCTTGTACAGCAACTGTGGGTAGTTGCTGTGAAGGTGAATAAAAATGTTCCTCTGAATCTGTTCATGTGAGGTAAGCTGCTTCTTACAAGTTTCTGCAAACCCAGGAGAAATGAAAGACCTAAGTGGATTATTTTATCTCTTTTCTCAAGCGGGTCTAGGATGTAGCCTCATTTTTTCTTCTTAACACTGGTAATGTTGGGAAAAAATGTGCTAAAACATGAAAGGCCTGTGCAGCTTTTCATCTTCCTATTGTGAATTCAAACACAGCCCATCCTTTTAACTTTTTTCATGTGTATGAGCTGAATTTGCAATCTTTTATTCCTAGCAGATAAGATTTGTATATTTTATCTTTGCTCCCTGCTTTTATTCTGCCGTGTAGCCCTGTGCTGAATTTAATCAAACACATCTTGCAGTCTGAGTTAGACCATGGCAGTAACACCAGGACCTGAGCCAACCCAAACTTCCTTCCCCTCTCCAAGCCCTCCCCTCACCTGTGCCATACCTTTCCCTTGGATAGGTGCATTCAGCCTTGAAATACCCAATGGATCTCTTGGAGAAGAGATGTTCCTCAGCACCTGTTTTCCCTTCCCTTCTCCCTCCTGTTCTCAGGCAGCACACCAACACTGCACGGGTGAAAGTGCAGCAGGGGAATGGATTAGAATTTTTTTCTGTGTGGCATTACATTTACAGTATGGAGACATTCAATTCTCTGAGAATTAAGCCACCATCATCCTTGCACTACAGGGTCCACTGGTGGATTGTGTGCCACCAAAAAAATCCAGCAATATTTAGATTTCCAACACACCAATGAAGTTCTCTTTCTAAAGAGCAGGACTCATTTACCCAGATCCATTTGGATAATGCCTGAGTCCTGCTCTTCACCAACTTGCATAGCTACACAAATCCTTCCCATGCATGAGCTGGGGCTGTTTACACTACACTAAAACATTCTCAGTGAAACCATCTTCCAAGCCTGATGAAATGCATCCCAGAAAGCAGTCTGTGTGTTGGAGGTGGTCATGGGTATCTCACCCTGTGGGATGCGTGACCACAATGAAGTTGTTTAACACATATCCTTCCTGGCTTTCCAGCAGAATTCCCAAGATTGTTTCAACAGAAAGCTGGATAACTTCTCTTGCCCAGTGCCAACAGGGATGAAATATTCTTCCCAGTCAGTTCTTTATAAATTATGGCCACAGTCTCTCTTTCCATAGCCCCGTCTGCTGATCAGTCTTGCCATGACCATAACTCCATTAATAGTAAATTGTGGTGCTGTTCTGTCATTCCTTCATACAAGGTGGCTGTTGAGAGCAACCTTGATCCAAGTGTCTCCCTCATTATAAGAGCTCTCCTTGGTAAGTCAGGTGTTCTTTAAGCCTAGTTTTCATGAACTTTCCTTTGCTTTTCAAAACCTAAAGAAAAAAGCAGTCTCTTAGAAACTACCCCTCCCTTTAGATCTTTCTTTTTCCTGTAAAAAACCTGTAATGCCTTGTATACTTTCTGCTCTTAGCCCAAGGTCTCTCTAAGCCATTGGACTCACCCAAGGTCAGCCTGGCCACCTAACGGAGGAGGCATTCCAGGAGACGTTCAAGGCCGGATTGAACAGGGCTCTGAACCACCCGATCTAGTGGACAGTGTCCCTGCTCACTGCAGGGGGGCTGGACTAGATGACCTTTAAAGTTCTATTCCAACTCAAACCACCCTGTGCTTCTATGACAGTCAACTGAGAGGCCAGTCTTTCGGATGATGGATTTTGAATGAGCAGAGCTCATGTTTCCCCTGCTAAATAAATAGTTTGCCTTGATGAGCAAGCTGCAGTTTGGTTTGTTATTATGCCAGAAGAGCTAAACCTGGATGCCCAGCTGCAGGCTGGGAACACTAGCATGTAATTTTGGGATCTGGAGATCGCCAATCTCCCCCAACTTGTTCCTCCCCACAAATCTCCTCCACAACTTGTCTCTGCTCCCACATGGACTCAAGGCAGAGTTGCTTCCCCAACACATTTCAGGGGAGATACAGTGAAGGGTGAGGAGCTACAAGGAATCTGACCTCCAGAGCTGCTGCTGGGAGGCACACTCATGTCCCTGGCTGTGTGTCAGTGTGTCCCAGTTCCAGCCCTGGTACCCCCCAGCCCACTATGTCCTCCTCTGTATCGCTCTGTCGATGGTCAGACAATGGTCAGTTGAGAGGACAGAAGAGACATTCTCTGAACTCAAAGGCCCCCTGCCACCAAAGACTAAACAGACAAAAGAAGCCATTGAAGGAAAATCTGTTCAGTCACTGTAGCCAAGAAGCAAAATTAAAAAAAAAAATTACTTGGAATGAACAGAATCTTCTGAAAATATAGCTGTTAGCTCTACAGAGTCTCTGCAAAGCTACAGAGCATACATGAACTACAATTTTTCAGAGGTTTGTAACCCAGACATCCTTAGGTAGATGCTTGCAAGAACACTGAAAGCTTATTTTTGACATCAATCCCACCCCCAGGCCAAACTGCTGTTCAGAACGGAGTCACCGTGAAATACATGCAGTGGTTTTGATATAAATTGCACTTACAAAATAAAGAAAAGCACTTAGTTTACAATTAATCCTGATCCATAAGGCAGAGTGTTGGAACCTCATTCATTGGGAGGAACTGAATTCCCATTTCCTTCTGTGTCCATGATTTTTTGAATAATAAGAGAATTTATCCTCCTGGTTTGAAGCATGCAAAATGCTGCTTAGAGACTCACACAGCTACTTACAGATGATCAAAGCAAAAAGGAGAATCAAGACTGTTGGGAAAGGAAATGATCGTTTTAAACTCATCACTGCATACCATAAACAATGGGAAAATGTATAAAATGCTTTATAAATAGACTGTTTCCTGCTTAAGTATAATTTTTTTCTTTTAGGAGTTCCAGTAGCAAGATAGCTAAAGAGGAAATCTAAAAGTTATTATTTTTAATGAAATAAGAACTCAGTAGACAAGAAAACCCACAGTTTTTATAGCTGTAAGCTGCATTTTGCTTTCTGGGAACCTCAACATACTACCCACACTTTCATCCCTGACACTCAGTTCATGGAAATACCAGAGGAACAAAGTCAAGTCTTCGGCAAATGGAGCGATTGCGAAGGGATGGGAAATTCTAAACCCTGTATCCTGCTCTTTTACTTGTCAGATCTTTAAAGAATAGGAAATCTGTAGCTTCTGCAACTGTTATTAATTTCTTCCATTTTGGAGCTCAGTGAAATTTGTACAACATGCATTTAATTATATTAAAAGCATTATATTAATTACATTAAAAGCACTTATCCGAGTAGATCAACTGCAGCATTTATCTGACAGTTCATCTTTGATACGGTAATCTACCTCCAGCTATGTTATTTTGAAATCACATGAAGAAGCAAAATCAAGATTTAGCATGTTGATTTATTAAACAATGAATTGTAATTGTTTGTGATAGAGTTAACTTACAATAAACATCAGGGGAGGTTGAGGAGGAGAGCCTACGTATTTACAGGATGGCAATGTCAATCTCTTCTGCTCCTGTTTTCTCAGAAAGATTCAGATTCCTGTCAGCAAAAGGTATTTTAATTAGCATTGAATCAACATTAGAGCTCTATATACTATTTTAAAACGCATAATGCTTCTTAAAGTAGCACTTCACTGTGACTGCCCAGTGTGTTTTTAACCTAGAATGTCATTTATGTTGGTCTACTTTTTGGCTTGAGTCATTCTCAAAACACATTTCACACCTCCCCATCAGCCACTGGCTTGTGGCAACCAAGTTTTTGCCACCTGAACTGTTTGACTTCAAAGGTTAAGAAAACAAAAAGGCTCCAGAACATAAACATCTTTATGTAGTGATACATACCTAGCATACCATTGTCACCAATGCTTTGGTGCAGCTCCCAGAGCTCTAAAATCGTACTGGAAATTTGATACGTGTTTGTCCTGCATTTTCCTATAGTTAAAACCAAGAAATATCCCTGGGTGTGCCCATGAGCAGGGAAGGCTGCTTCATTGAATGCTACTAATTTAGCTGACACCACTGGGTAACAATTTTATTAACTCTATACCCTTGTTTGAGGGCTTTACAAACTCACAGAAATATTCAGGTTTCTCTCATTTTGCTGAACTACCTGTGAACCTTTTTACAATGAAGTTGGTTGCACAACAGGCAAATGTGATTTACTGAGTTTTGCCAGCACCACCTTCAGGGTTGCTCCCTTCCAATTCATTTACACAAATAAAAATGTAGTTCCCCACACAGCACTTGAAAGAATTGCGAGCTTCCAGGTAATCACCAAGAGTCCTTTTCAGCTCGCCGAAATTTGGGAAGTGCTCAAGGCCAGGTTGGATGGGGCTTGGAGCAACCTGGTCTATGGAAGGTGTCCCTGCCCATGGCAAGCAGTGGAATGAGATGAACTTTAAGTTCCCTTCCAACCCAAACCATTCAGGGATTCTATGATTCTATTGACATTTTCTTTATTGTTTTTCCCCACCTTGGGTGTATGTCTTTCCAGCCATTCTTTGCTCTCCCTGGATGTGAGGCTGTAAGTCCCAAAGGAGCCAAGCAGCAGGAGACTTTCCTGGTTTGTTAACCTGTAGAACTCAGGCTTGAATGCTTTTATTCATTTTCACCTCATCTCCAGCTCACCTGTGGACAAGTACAGGTCCCCCATCTTTAACAAATTCCACCTCTCAGGACAAGAGGCGGCAACAAAAACCGTTCCCTCACTGGCAGCCACCTGGCCAGGCCCCAGTTTAAACAACCATTCATTCACTGGGAGCCACGTGGCTAGGTCCCAGCTTAGCAACATCTGGCTTTCCAAACAGAGAAAACAGAATGAATAATGCAGCACAAACAGATGACACATGACTTTGTTAGTCCCCTGAAGTGTACACAGCAGACATTTAGCATTTTTCTCATACTGAACCCAAGCACTCACACTCACATTCTCTTCCAGGGCGCAGTTGGGATGGCAGATGTTCTCCCAGTGTGTTACTCTCCTTGCAGCCTGTGGTGGGGATTGGCAATTTATTCAGGTTCCAAAGTACAAAGTGGAATTAGCTCAATGGAGCAATTGTTCATCCTGCCACAAAGTACATGAGGTGATTTTGCAGCTTCTCTTGGACTCTTGGTTCAGGGAAGCTGAAATGTAAAGAGGTGAAGAGCAGGCCTGGTGGAACAAAGCAAGAGTGTGTAGTTGCTCTCAGTAAAGATGCCTCCTGCTGTCCTGCATGGCTGGCATAGCACTAGAAAAAAATATTTCATGCCTTTTATTAGGTCATTAACATGCCATTAATTCTCTTTGCTATATATTTGGGGCATTTAGGAACTCATCACTGCAAGTTCTCTATAAATCGATTTGTGTGATCAACAGGAACAGACAAAGTTCTTTGGTAGATAAGACATGTACAGGTTTATTCTAAGACATTCCAAAACAAGTTTAATAGAGTTGGAATAGAAAGAAAACACTTGGTGAACTGTACTGATAACAACTGATGTTGTTCAGCTGAGTATCCTGAGTAATGAAAATATGGAATGTGTTTTAGGAGCAGCTTAGAAAGGGAACAAAGAGATGAGCTAAGAGATGGGTTGTGTCAAAGGCACATTAACCCTTGTGCTGTCTGGAACCAGGCTGGAATATCTCCAGTCCTCACAACAAGGATAATAACCAGTCGTCTCTTTGGTTGTTGTCCCAGCCCAATCCATAATGCTCTTTCCAGCCATGAGGCTGTGCAATGCCATCGGAACGCTTCCAAGCACCGTAGTTTCCACACACCATAGCTTCCTGTTTTTTCACATTTTCTGAGACTGGTGGAGTTGGGATTCTCCAGTAAATGGATAGTTTAGGACAGATTACCAGGGGTGGCAGGGCACAAGCACCCTTGATAGGTGTGGGCAGCCCCAGAGCCATCGAGAGGCAGAGCCCACCTTTGTACCAGTCCTGGAATAGTAGGGTACCACCTGGTTAGTACCAGAGCAGAGGGGAGCACTTGTGGAGATAACTTCTCTGGCTTCCTCTCCCATGTCTCCTTGATGCTCTCCGTGATGATCTGTATCCTGACAATCCATGAAAACTCATATTAAAATCAGCAGGCTAATGACCTCTACAGTGCATTCAATAGAATATGGTTTCAGCAAGGGTCTCTCTCAGTGAGGGAATTGTCATTCCCTGGGACAAAATGAGCATTACCAAGCACAGGGTGTTGTGATTACTGATTCGTTTTTCTTAGAAAGACAACTAATAGTCTCTTTTAAGACTTCTGTTATGTAAACACTTTCAGCTCAAGATTCAGTTCCCAGCCTTCTCTTGGAGGCTGAAGTCTGTTTGTTAGACCTATTTTGGCTTGGATACTTTGTGATCACTTTGAACTCTCTCCAAATTTTTAACAATGTAAAAATGCTGGCTGTGAGAATTAGGCACATTTTAGAAGCAATCTTTCTATTAGGATACACAGAAATAATATAAATGTTTTTACACACACGCCTTTGCAGCCATGTGTTCAGGTCTTTTTCTTCCCTTATTTACTTACAATGATTTTTAAACCCTCTTCAGAGAATGCTTTCTGCAGATCTGGTTTTACTAAACTTGCTTTCCTGACAAAGATTATTTACATTTACAAACCACACCTGAGTCCATCATTAAGTTTGCAGTAACTGCTCCTCCGTGGGTGTCTCCTGGAGAGTCTCTACTCAGTCTGAAGGTCACCTTTATGGACACTGGACCTGGAAAGCTTCAGTCTGAAAGCAAAGGCTCCATGGCAGCAGGAAGCAAAGTAAGTTACATAGTGGGAAAGCCAGTAAATTACTTGCATTGCTTAAGACAACTTTGGACATATGAAGTCACAAGCAATGTAGGAAGGAACCATCCTCGAAAAGGTAAATTCAGAAACCAGGATTTGGGACGGCTTCAACACTCTTTGTGGCTCACTTGTAGGTGTTGGTTACTATGACTACCTGACGTAGTCATGCTTTTTAATGTATATTTTTGAGTCTGGAAAAGTATTCTACCTGGAAAGAATTGCAGGAAGATGCTGTTCTCACAAATGCTGATTTTTAGTTTAACTTAGAGAGCATTCATTTACATAGCTTTGTGAGCTGAATCACAAGATCATACAGCTGTGTCCATCGCTGGTTCTTCGTGTGCTGGTGATGTTACTGTCACATTGCTCAGAAACTTCTCTGGCTCAGCTGACCTCATGTAGAAATGTCTCTCAGCTTGTAGTTGCCTCATCTGTGGCTGTACAGAAATCCCTGTCTGGAGTCTTCTCACTCCAGCTGTGTGTCCTATTCCCACCTTACTCTTGCTATTCCAGAGGCATTGTTCCAAGTTGCTTTACTATTCTCAGTGCATGGCATTTTTAAGGGTATAGCAATTTATCTTGAGAGCTGACAGGACATTTTAAAACATCTTTTTAGTCAAAAATGACAAGTAGACAACATTGGTGTGGATCCTGATCTCAATCTCTTGTGATTGAGAGCCATTCAGGGAAATAAAGGTTGTTCTAACATTGTCTTTTGTCCCAGTGATAAATTTAAAGTGACATTTCAAAGTCACTTTAAAGTCACCAGAAGTGACACAATCAGTCTGAATCCCAGAGATGTTTCTTTGGAAAAAAAATTAACACTAAATTGTTTCAAAACTTTGTGAAGTAAATGTGATTTGCAACACTCACACACAAAAGTTCTGAGTTTAGGAAAACTTATTCTTGGACTTTGTCCTCAGTGAGAGAAGAAAAGGAGATCTTAATCTGAAGCTCCTGAGAGTCTGCAAACCTGAAAATGCTTTCACATTCAGCTGTTGATTTGTTTTGCTTCGTTATTGGTGCTGCACCCTTTGAATAAGGATTATCAAGAGCCGTCTGCAATCCGTAAGCTGACTTTTCTCCTAAGGGTTTGGCTTTGTTTTTCTCATATTAGGTGTTGCAGCCAGCTTCAAAAATGGTAAAACCTCACAGCAGAGCAGGTGAGGGCCCTACAGCATCCTCTACTCCTCAGTTTAATAGAGAGGTGCTGTTTTGGGGGCTGCTTACTGAGTTTTGAGGACAAACTGATAGGATTCTCCCATTGTCTGGTGGTGATGGTGACCCTTCGCAGTCATTAGCATATGCAGAGTAACATCTTTTTGCATGATTTATCCTAATTCACATCAAACTAAGATCAATGTGTGTTGCACCTTCAGCTTTTACCTAGCATCTGTGTCCTGGAGTAGAAGCTTTGTGAACCATTACCACTGTGATCGTGTGGACACAGGCATTCCTACCGAAAACAAGGAAAAGCCTTTGGAAGCAAAGTGATCTTTGTTTATATAACAAAGTTATCTTCCATAACTGATGCACTGGAGATGCTCCTGAGGCTGACAGCCTCTCCAGTGTCTCTCCTGGGATGGGAGTTTCCAGTTCCTTAGTAAGCCCTCTGAAAGGCCCTGTTTGCTGCTGGCAGGATTGGTGCAGGATGAAGACACTGAGGCACTGTGGCAGTTTTGGTCTGCTCTTTTTGGTCAGCGTGGCTAAAGCCCACCTTTACTTCACTGCCCTTGCTCCTCTTCTTTAGCAGCATGGCAGGGCCACTGGGCTTCTGCTGGGCTCACACAAGAGCATCTCTCCCACCTGACTGCACCAGAACTGGCCTCTACAGACACACGTGGGGGATTTTTTACCTCCTCTTCTCTCTCGCTCCTCTTATGGCAGACTGCTGCCATGCCCAAAGGATGAGTGAAGCCAAATTCCACTCCTGAAGCATTGCTGAGCCTCCTGAGAGCAGCCTGCCAGCTCCACTCGCCAAAACAAATGTCTGCACTAGCCCTAAGGGAGGGGGATGAACCATTTTATGGCAGATGTAAAAGGTCACGGAGTAAACACCAGGGCTACTGCTCATCTGCTGTCCCAGTGATCCAAGCAGCTTGGACGTGTGTGTGGTTTGCACGAGAGCCAGTGGTTCAAAGCTCTTTTCTGGCTTTGTGAGAGTCATGTTGCAAACCAGAGAACTGGCAGAATTTAGTTCATTTATTTGGGTTTGTTCTATCCAGCGTGAGACTGGTTATTCTATTTGAGATGGTTCTCAAGACCTGTAACACTTGAAAACCTTTGTCTTAAAACACACGTTCTGCCTTTCCTGCATAAATCCATGTAAGGCCCAGGGCTTTTGAGCTTGCTTTGTTTTAAGCACGGGGGCATTCCAGGAGATTATAAATATCTAAAGGTATAAAGTTGTTTCACATTCAGGGATGTACTAGAAAACTTCTCATTTGGCTTCTCCTAAGAACAAAACCAGGTAGTTTTCATTGATGTGCCTAGTTTTTGTGTTAGGAGTTTAGTGGCCCTTTCCTTCTGCTTCCACAGTGGTTTTTGCAGAGTGTTTATGGGTTCTCATTTCCTTCAGCCTTATCTCTGCAGGGATGTATCCAGGACATGCCTTGGAACAACTAATAGTGCGACTGCATCTCAGATTCTTGTCTTTAAGAGAGTTTTGCTTATTTTGTACGCAGCCATCTGTGTTCTGCAGAAGAGCTGATAAATTTTATTGTCCTGGAATGCTTCTTGCTCTTCACTTTCCCCCATAAATGATAGTTATGCCAGGATTTTCTCTCATCTGGTTACATTTTTTTGCAGTCTTTCCATATTAGGAAAATTATTTGCAAGCTTTTATATGTCAGTAAAAAAAAAAAAGACAACATTTTCCCACCCTCTGTTGCTGTGGTATCCCCTTACTGTGACATGATGATATCCATGATATCCTTTACATTCCTCAGTGACATCATCTGGAGGGGCTGGGATGGCAAAGAAATTTGAAATAGTCAGCTCTGGTTGAGGAACTCTTCATGCTGCAGCGGGTTCTGTGTTAAAAAATATTTGGAAACGTATAAGATCTTGTGTTTGAAGTGGATTAATTATCAAAGTAATGTTAAAGAAGAACTGGCAGCTGAAGAAGCTGATAAATACAGGAAAAAGTAACCTAGTCAGGTTCTCTGAACTGCTGAAGATGTGGAGGAACTATGTCTCTGGTAATCCTTCTGGGTCATCAGCTACCTGAAAGTTTAGGGGAAAAAGAGGAAGAAAAAAAAAATTCCAAGGTACACTCAACACTTGTCTTTCAAACCTGACTTTTTATTAACAAGTGCCCTGATCTATTAAAAAAATGCAATTTTAGATGTCTGCTTTGTCTAACACAGAGCCCACATGGTACCCACTGAATGCTCCACTGATTTATTAGCACCCTCACTTCCTTTTCCGTAAGTAAATCTTCAATCCAACACTACATATAATTAACATTTCCAGCATCATGTCTGAGTAGTTTTCACAGGAAAGTATGAAAACCAGTGGTTGTATCATTCCACCACTTCTCATGAGCAGGGTGCTTTTGCCATCGTTTTACAGGTAAGGATTAAGGTAAAAATTGCTCCCCAGAGAAAGAAGATTGCCTGGGTCAGATAGTCTGGGGTTTGTTTTCCAGGTTATTTAGCACTTTGTAAGTACTCTGAAACTGCTGTTTTCCCTGCCTGCATATCCGTGGCGTAACACGCAGGTGACTTGCACACTGCATACAGAATAGAAAGGATTACAACTAATGGGAAATTGGATTAAATCTATTGGGAATTACATGGGAAATTTGGCAGCATCAGGGAGGAATGAGCATATCAATTCCTTAATTATGACTTGGGTGATTATGTTCCAGAAATATTTTATATTTTAAAAGGGGTTGTGGGGCAGAAATACATTGGGCAAAATATTCTATTCAGTGTCTGCCACAGTATAATAAAGTTTTTTTTGCTTTTTACCATAATATGTCCTTGTATTAGAGAACATACTGTTAGTCCTATCTTTTATACCCATGGCCTTTAGTTGTCCTGTGACTTTTGAGCTCTGATCCAGCACCTGGTATTTATGGATTCTTTCGTTCACCTTGGTGCCTTAAATTCAGCTGGATTAGGAGAACTCATAATGTGAAAACCTACCCTCAGCCAAGCTCGTACTTCAGACAGTGCCAGATTTCTGAGTCACTCCAAGATTTTACAAAAATTAAAGGTTATAATGGTGCCTTGGAAAATATGACATCACTGGGAGTTTCTCACAGAAGTTTTCTGCTCTGAGACCATCCAGCAGGCCATGCCTGTACAGTTCCCACCGTGCAGATTCTGGATCATCATGGATTTGAACTCCTCAAATTCTTTCTTACCACCAAATCCCAGAACTGCCCAGGCCTGCAGAGCAAAGGGGTGAAAAGTAGAGGACAAGTAAAAAACAGAAGTAGAAAATTCTTCAGGAAGGTCACTTATCAGTGCATGGAATGAGGCAGAGTTCCTGTGTGGGAAAGCATAGAATTAACCCCCCAATAAACCTATCATCAAATGGATCTGGGTTATATGATACTCAAATGACATCAAAGAATTTTGGTCCTATCTATTTGTCAAACAACTGAAGTGGTTATTGTGCTGGAATCATAGACAGAGAGAGAAATTACCTTCTAAGGTGCTTTGCAACAAGCAACATCATAAAAAAAAAAAATTCCAACATTTCAGGTACCTTTTCTTCCTTCTTGGAATCCTTCCTAAACTCTCAGGAACCACCTACTGCTTTTTTTTCAGGACTGGTAGGACTAAGTAGGACTTTTCAAGGCCAGGTTGGATGGGGCTTGGAGCACCCTGGGATAGTGGAAGGTGTCCCTGTCCGTGGCAGCGGGATGGAATGGGATGCCCTTTGAGGTCCCTTCCAACCCAAGCCACTGTGTGATTCCATGGTTCTGTGACTGGACCTTCAACTTTCTGTTCTCCATGCACAGGTAGGAATTTGGGGCCAGGCTTATAGCAATAGAGCCACATGACTCTCTCTATATTTTGATATTATTATTCTTTCTGCTCTCCATAATTGAGTTTTTCTGCACTTGCTTTCTTTGGAAAATGTGCTGACACAGTTGGGACAACTCTTACCGCTTTGACCCAAAAAACCCAGTTGGCTATTAATTCCTTTAGTAGAAGGTAAGAGGAACAGTGAGGAATTACACGCCAGACACTCACTGTAGGTCAGGAGTTGAGATGTGCACAAAACCAGTAGAACTGGGGGGAAAAAACAGTTCTTCATGTATTTTCCAGTATAGTCTTTCTGAACATCTCTTTGCAGATGACAGGAGGAAAACCTGGAATTTTATAATACAGTCCTGGTGTCTAAAACCTCTCTGCCAAAGGAACTGATTGCAGGAAATGGAGAGGGGCAGGTTTATAGATTGCTCTTAAATTGGAAACTTTACTTTTGCTTTTTTGTTTTTTAGTTGCTCAAAATGTAGAAAGTGGTGCTCAACTCTTCCCTGTGAGGGGAAAGATTTTCCTACAGACCCTCCATTTCAGCACCATAATTTGAATGTGGCTTTACAGTGGAGACCATGAGGTCAACCTCCCAGGGGAATACGAGGCTGTAAACTTATCCCTGTTAACTAAACACATGATTATTGGGCCTTAGTGTTACGTTCTCTTCTAATTTACCTTTATGAACCATAGCTCAAAACAGTCCTGATTCATGGCTCTCAGCAAATGATAGAGAACTGTAAAGTTCACCAGGGCTTTTAATGGGATTAGAAATTTTCAGTGAGAAAATAAACAGCAGAGGAGAGTTTGTTAGCTACTGCCCAGGCAAAACACACTGTGCTGCTGGAATACAGGACAACAGGAATTCAGTGACAGATCTGTTTCATGTAACATCTGTATATGACAATGTTTGAACTGACAAACTACTGCCGGGCAGCCATTTCCAGACCTTTTCCCATCAAAGGTGCAGGTGAGCAGACCAGTTCCACATTAGAGGGGTCATCTCAATCATTTGGCTTTCAGACACAAATAAAGCTTCATGATCTTCCATGCTAAGCCACTCACCTTGGTCAAGTTGTTCCTGTGACATCAGCTTTCCTCTAGCTGGCATTCCTCACTCCTCTTGATTTGGAGGCAGAAAAAAGAGACCAGCTAGCTATTGCAGTGCTAATTGGCGAGATAAAAATTCAAGTAACTGCCATGTGTTATCCTTCATATTATGGTTTTGAGGCTATTGTTAATCTTACTTTTCTCCTTTTCCACTTGGAACAGGAAAACCAGAATAAATCACAATTGTTTCCCAATCCCCTCATGAGAATTCTGTGACATCCAAAGCCAACAAATATTTGATATATGTGATATAAACCCAACATGCCTCAGGTGGGTGCAGCAGAGAGCAGTTGATGGCACCATGGCTCAGGGAGTTCTTTCTTCTTGGATTACAGAAATTCAATCTGCTGTACAAGAGCCAGGAGTGCTCTGGCTCTCTGGCTTTTTGAAAAAAGCACAGATCCATGCACTGACACAGTGAACTCACTGCAAGCTCCATTTTCACTGGGAAAAAGTACATGTCATTTCAGGTTAATTTTCGGGTTTCTGTACCCCGGCTGCTTAAGCTCCTCATTAGCATGTCAATCCTTGTTTAGACTGTGCTATTCATCAAGTGCAGGCAAGGATTATTGCTCCTCCACTTACTGGCCAGGATGGATTAGATATTAAAAACCAGACTGAATGCTGTTAAGCAGTACTTCCATGCTCGACACTCCTTAATATGTAAAACACTAAGCACATAAATAAAACCATAAGCTGTCGTTTGCAGATGCTAAAAAGTCCAGGGCACCTCGTCCCTCCACAACCTGGCACTGAGCTCCCAGCACAGGGCTGTGACCAACACACTTCCATTTGCTGTAACACCTGGCTGTTCCCTCGAGAGCCCAGTAACTTTTACACCAGTTCTTACAACCAACATGAAATTCAAATCATAGAGTACCCCAAGTGGGAAGGGACCCACAAGGATCATTGAGTCAAACTCCTGCCCTTGCACGGGACACCCCAAGGATCACACAAATTAGATCTTTATGTTAATGAATGGGGCTGTGCTGTTGAGCTGTACCCAAGAAGCACAAATGTCCTGGGGAGCTACAAAATTCATCACTGCCTCAGTACCAGAATCAGCAAGACCTCCCAGGACAACCAGGAGGGTATTAATAGTAATTTATCTTTTTTTTCCAGTAATAGTAAATAATAGCTTTACAGTTACAGAATATAAAAACTTTTGTAAATAGACCAGAGAAAAATCAACTCTAAAAAGGGAATTTATTCAGCTAGGACGTAACAACAAATACCCCAGTAAAACCATTCTCACTAGTATCATAGAATATTGTACATATACTTGATAATCCTTGGTATCCTGCTCTACTTCCTCACCTTGCACCCATCTCTTGCCTCCTGTTTAAATGCTGCCCAGTAACAGCCAGAGGAAGTTAGAAAGCTTTCACAGATATTAGATCATACTCCAGACTTGTGAGTTTGATACTAAAATTAAGTATAGTTCTCTTTAAAACCACTGGACTTCTGCTCCTTGCTTCCAATTTGGTGTTAGTGACATGACTGAGAACACCATGTGTGAGGGGCAGGCCAAGCAAAGCAAGTTTTGTCTGAAGGCACTGAATACAGATGTGCAAAGGGAAGGTGGCTGGTGCTACAGCTCATCTTCCAATGTCCAACCCTGCTGATTCATCCACAGGTTGTTCCTGGGCCCTAACTGGAAAAGAAAAATAATTGGCATGGAGTGACAATTCTTTGTTCATTTATTCATTCTTCAACCTACAGGAAATTCTGCATCAGCAGAAGGGAGTGTGGAGTTTACTGCAGCAGAGCATGCAGGAGATGATACATGTTCCACAGTAAAACTGAATTTGGAGATTAATATCAATACTCTGCAATTCACAGGGGAATTAAAGAAGCAGTGCTTCAGCCTTACGTAGTTTTTAAGAACTCTTCATAAGAATACAAAAAATGTTGGACTTGCTTTGCAACCACCACCATCTCCCACACCCCAGTAAGCACAAATAATTATTGGTTCTGCAGTGGGATTACAGGGAGGTTAACTTTGTCAGATCAGCAGCATCACATTAGTCTGGGAAAAGGTGTTCCATGTTCCTGCATGATTTGGATCAGCCGAAGAGCTCACGACGGAGGGTAGGGTGCAGGAGGCTGGCTACAGAGGAACCGAGTGCTGCCTGGCATGGTTGGAAAACCACTGCAGCAAGGCCTGTTTGCACAGCTTCTTAGACAACAAAATGAAATCCCCCCCTGAGCCCAAGATGTAATCTGGAATCTGTTTGGCAGGAAATGGCTTTAGATGGTTTCCTCAGAATGCCTTGTATCTCCAACAACCACAGTTAACAACAGAAGCCTTCAAAATCCAAACCCAAACACAAAATCAAAGGTATAGCATGTAAGTCTTTAAAAACAAACTCTTTATTAATCATACAACTTGTGGGAAATTCCCTAAGGGCGTGATATATTACAGAGCTGTACTTGTACTAAGGAACCAAAATGGCAAAGAAACCAGGAAAAGAAAGGAATTTGGGAAAGAAACGCACTTTTGTTGAAGTGGAAGGACTCCACTGAACTTCCGTCACTGCCACCCACCCCTGCCCGGGTCCCCGTAACCTCCTTGGTAGCCCCCGCCCATTCCGCAGTAGCCTCCTCCTCCTCCTCCTCCTCCTCCTCCTCCTCCTCCTCCCCCTCCTCCTCCTCCTCCTCCTCCGCCTCCTCCTCCTCCTCCTCGGTAGCCGCCCCCCGCTCCGTAGCCTGCCCCGGGACTACCTGGGTATCCTCTTCCTCCCGAGGGCTGGCTGGAGTAGCCGTAGCCACCGTAGCCACCGTAGCCTCTGCCCCTGTGGCCGGAGGTGCGCGGGTGACCCCCCCAGCCCCTGAGGCCACCGCCGTTGTCGTAGCGACCCATCTTGGGGGGGCGAGGGCCATCCCCGAACCTGGCAAAGAGAAACAGCATAGACTTGATGCAATCTTACAAATTCCATCTCTTAAGGATTACAGGCACTGCCAAGATCCTCAGCTAAGCCACCTCAATTTCCTGTGAATGGAACGCAATGGTTGAACTACAGTTGCACTTTTGCACCTTTTCCACTTCAGAAAAGTTTCCTCTGCTTCAGAAGCAAGGCATGAAAACAAGGGGCAATGAAGGGCTGCAAGCCCAGCCAAATATTTGTTTTCTTTCCAGGAAAAGGTTTGCCCAAAACAAATCTGGATTATCTTTTCTTTAAAAGTCATTGTGTTTTGGAAAAGGTGATGACAGCTTTTTCCCCTGAGAGCTGTGTGTCCTTCCTGTGGAAACAGGCAGTGATGTGTCTGCATCAGGCCTTGAGCGTGACCATTTCACGCATGCTCAGACCACAGACTCTGAACCCAAAGCCTGACGCTCCTGGCCTCGTCCCAGAGCTCCACACGATCCGACGGCTCCGTGCTCACCTGGTGCTGGCAGCCGTGAGCGCCATCCCCGCGGCTGCCGGCCGGGAGAGCTGCCGGATCACGTTCAGCATCCGCTCGTGCGCTGGGTCCAGCTGCCGGATGATCCCGGGATCCTTGGTCACTTCCACCACCAGAGCCTCCATGGCAGCGCGCAGAGCGGTGATGCAGGCGGCCGCCACGTGTGGCATCTTCAGCTTGATCCTGCAGCACAAGGAGTGTCAGAGCCAGCACGGCTGCCAGGGCAGCGCCTGGCAACAGAGAGGCTCTGCAGAGCGGCTCTTCGTTGAGCCAGAAACCTACATGCTCATCCCTGAAGTTCCAATTTGTCAGTGGATGGGTGTGAAATTCAGGAGGCAAATTTGAAAAATCCCAAACGTTTGGCATTGTTGAAACGTAACTATTCTTCTGGCAAAATTGGCTCTTGAAATTTAACAAAGGGCCGTGAAGATGCTCCTCTAAGGGCTGGAACCCCTCTGCTCTGGAGACAAGGCTGGGAGAGCTGGGGGTGCTCAGCCTGGAGAAGAGAAGGCTCTGAGGAGAACTTAGAGACCCTTTCAGTGCCTAAACAGGGCTTTTAAAAAGGAGATACAGGCAGACAGTGGTAGGACAAGGGGGAATGGTTTTAAACTGATGGAGGGCAGTGTTAGATGGGGTATTGGACAGAAATTCTTCCCTGTGAGGGTGATGAGGCCCTGGCACAGGTGTTCCAGAGAAGCTGTGGCTGCCCCATCCCTGGAAGTGTCCAAGGCCAGGTTGGACAGGGCTTGGAGCAACCTGGGATAGTGGAAGGTGTCCACCTGAGATGAGCTTTAAAGTTCTTTCCAACCCAAACTGTTTGCGATTTTATCATTCTATACTCAGATAAATTCAAAATGTAACCTCTTGCATCAAAACTGCAAGATAAAAAAATATAAAGTAAACTGAAAACATGAAGCTCCAAGGTTTTTGAAAGATCCAACCCTCAAAAATGTTAGCAAATTAAGGTTAAGGAATTCTTTGCTTCCGTTTAACTGACTAGGGGAAAAAAGAAAAAAAAAAAAATTACATCCAGATGGTATTTGGTGATGGCCACAAAATTTACAGTGCCAGAGGCATTTCTCTCCTCCAGCTGTGTTTCTGAGACTTGAAAACAAAGTTTCCTCAGCCTTTGTCTGACGAGGAAGTCCAAAACACACAGTGCCTCTTACCTTTCAGTTAGAGAGGAAAAAAGCAGCAGTTTTCATGGAAACTGCCTGGTGTCCTGTTTTCAGCTTAAGCAGATAATCTGCATGAAACAGGGCTCCAATAAACCCGTCCCTTCCTTACAGGAAACAAAGGTGATGCCTTCCCAACACACCTGTGGTGCACGGCTTGCTCTGGGGTCCCTGCTCTAGAGACATTTGTGTCTGTGTTAGCTGACACTCCCCCTCAGGCAGGGGGATTGGAACTGGATGAGCTTTAAGGTCCCTTCCAACCCAAACCACTCCATGATTCTGTGATTCTGAGCACCAAGGAGATCCATACCAGTCATCCACCAGAATAAGCTCCCCATCTGACAGGACTTTCTTGGAGGCAAAGAGCAGTAGCTGCAGTGGGCTCACCAAGGTCGTGGTTTTGGCAGAGATGGCTCGTGTTCGAATCTGCAGGTGAAAGGGGAAAATGACTCTTGAAATGGAAAACAGAGCTCCACACCTTCCTCTGGACACTGAAACCGAGAATTTTGTAGAAGTAACCCCAAACAACACACAACAAAGCCAGGTATAACGCTAGGAAATTACAAGAGGATGTGCACATACAAAATTGAACGCCAGGCAGACGTTTAGAGGGGTTTAGCACTGGCTGGTGTAAAACCTCAACAAAAACTACCTTCCATTTAAAAATACTAATTTTCTGTGTCTGCAGTTATGCAGCTGATGTTTTGCAAGAGCCACCTCATGCTTTGCTAGCATAAAAATGACCAAGGTACAGCTGAATTTTCTTCCCACCTTTCAACTGCTGGGGCTGTGATGAAAAGCTTTAGTGGGGTCCTACTCATGCAAGTGTGGAAGTTGCCAGACATCTGTGCAGCCAGCCTACTTTTGTGTCAGACAGACAAGACCTTGAGCTTGAACTTGAAATGAGAACTTGGACAACGTCAAGCCAGAGATAACAGCCCTGTGACATGGCTCCTGGCCCTCCTTTTAAAGAGGAACAGAAGAGGTACCTAACAGGCAGGGAGAGAGCTGCACACAAATCCTTCCTGCACCTCGGCCTCACCCAGGTGCTGTCTAAGCCACCATTAAGCCACCATCTTAGTCACTCCCTGTTTGCTGTGTGTATTTTGGTTTAATAAAGCAAAACGGTTTGAGCTCAAAAGTCTTTTGTTGGGTTTAGGGGATCCCATTTCAGACAGATGGTCAAGGTGTATCAAAGGTCTGACTTTCCTGCGATCCTGACATAAAAGGCTGAAGAAAAAGCAATGCCTCACCACAGCTCTGGACTATGGATTGGGAATCCAGACTGTCAAGACAAGATCCCTGAACCCAAAGGATTAAAATTCCATTTATTACCAAACACAAAAGCGTTGCCTTCATTTGCTTGTTGCAAGACATTTGAACAGGAGCAGTTGAGTCCACGAGGGCTGGCACTGGAGCACAGGAGAGCTCCCAGGGGTCTCCGGAGACATGCACAGGGATACGTGTCGAGTACACCGGATTCGTGGGATGGAGGAAAAGGTCATGGAGACCCTGGGGAAAGCACCCCAGGGCTTTTAGGAGATGCTTGGGAAACGGGAATTATCCTCAGGAGATGCCAAACTACCTACAGACCAGAATGGGAGCACCCCACTGCCATAGTCCATGTTCCTGTTGTCTCCCTGGATGCATAAGGAGCGGAAGTAATAAGGGTAAAAACTCTCTAGTGCCTAATTAGTATGGAAGAGCTCTTAAAACAAACTTTTAAAGAAGATCATGATTTAGATCTTGTCTATGCCCTGGCTCTTGTCACAAAACTCACAGAAACTTTCTATGCCTCTACTTCTACTGAAAATGGTTCACTGGAAGTTACTGGGAGGCTGAGTGATACCAGGACCATATAATATTCACTTTCTGAAAAGCAATCCAACCAACAAACAATCCCCCCGCCAAAACAAAGCTAAATATTGCTGCCAACTTTTTTTTCTTATGACTTCTTTACCAAAAAGAGCCTCTTGAACAATTTGGCAGCATGTGATCAAAAACAACCCCAAAGTCTCTACCTTTTCTCCAAAAACAAAGAAGGGTGATGGATACTTGATGTCCTGGCTGCTGAAAGGGCAGTTGACGGAGGATTTGTGGATGAGAGCATTGTGCCCCTCAGTGGTAAGAATTTTCCTCTTCTCCTTGTGGTAGCAGACATTGGGGTAGACCCCAAAAGCCAGCAGGGATATTACAACATCCAGGTTGTTATCAGGGCCAGTGTTGTTAAATGGTTGAGTCATCAAACATTCTGTTGGCAGAGAACAGAAGAGTGGCTCAAATCCACAGGTCATGTAGGAGAGCACAGCAGAGCTGTTTAGTATCCTGGATCAATGCAGAGCTGTTTAGGATCCTGGATCAATGCCTTTTCTGATTGAATAAACTGGTAGATGTGATCTCCAATGACCTCTGCACTCACAGCATTTAAGTTCTACATTCAATTTGTAATTTCTTAATGGAGAGTGAAAAGCTCAAAAATACAACTACAAAGAGGTATTTTTCTCTCTCAAACTCTTCAAAAACAAGGAGAAGGGGGTTTGCCCAGAATGTGCTGTACCACAGTGTGTTTACTGTCATTTGTTTTGGAGACAGATGTTTTGGGGAAGGTTAGAATGGATGTTTTTATTAGTTTATTTGTTACAAACCTCCCCAGAGTCTCTGGTGGCTTGTTTTCAGGTCATCTTGCCCAGAAAAAAACATTAAGGATAAATGCAGCAGTAATCCTAGCAGCAGGAGGAGAAAAAAAATTAAAGGAATTTAAAGAAAAAAAAATTAAAAGGAAAAGGAGAGGAGATAAACATCTGCTAAATCCATCCAGCCACACCATTTCACTGAGCTCCTCAGCAATGTAAGGCAAATTCAGAACTTGGCCAAGTTTAAGAATTTTATTTTTTCTCTAGAAAATGGAATAATTTGGCATACTGCTGCACATCACTCCTGTGGCACAAACCCAGAAAGTCACAGAACAGAACACTGTTCAGATCACACAGACTCCCCACCAAGGCCTATGGAAAGGAGGGGGGAAGCACAGCACATTCTGGAGCTGTAACAAGTGAAGGAGAAAGAAAATCAGGGAGGTAACACGCTAAAGAAAAGTGCTTAATAGATTTTTAATCCTGCAGCTCTAACCTCAGGCTCCAAAATCTCCCTATGTTGCACCACAGCCATCACAACTTTAGGAGAGAACACTAAAATTCCATCTGAATGCAGCTGTAAAAGTGGAGCAAATGTGTTATGGCAAATCCACCCTACCTCTCCCTGTGCTTGGGTGCTCAGCACAGATTAGCCTGGTTATTTATTTATCATCTCAGAATGAAAAATGCAATCAATAAATTACTGTATTTAATCAAAATCACCTTCAGGAAAACCGGAACTAATAAGTATGTTTTTCAGCTGGACTTTTGCTTCCCAAGTCATTCTAAGAGTGGCCATGCTGAGTCTTTTGTGTTCACAAAATCTTTTCTCTGCTTCTTCACCACCCATTCTGAAAAACAAATGGAGGAAATTAGAAGCCTGCTCAAGGAAAGGAAAAGCTCCCCCTGTGTTACCCGTAACTTCCCATCAACTGCTGTGCCAGACAACATACCTTGCATCATCCCAGGCTTGGAAGACGGAGAGCAACGCTACATGATCTGAGTACCTGGTCCCAGCAAAATTCCTGTGGACGTAGCCCAGGCGTTTGCCTTCATTGATGAAAGGTTCAGGGAAACAGGTGGCTGCAGAGATGGTACAAACAGCATCTCCCACACTGAAAGCAACCACAGAAGGGATTGGGATCATTCAGGGTTAGTGCTGCCAGCACCTGCTGCAGGCTGCAGACACCAGGGAAAACTCCTCTGCTAAAGACCTCAGGAATTTGGTCTTTATCTGCTAGAGTTCTTCATTGAAACACTTCCCTGGAAGTGGATGTTAAATTAGCTCTATCTGACCTCCCCTCCACCCATGTATCACCTTTTTCTGGTGAAAAGAACCCTACAGCCATCACAGGACCCTACAGCCACCATAAATGACAAAGAACAGATCTTCGCCTAAAGCAAAATGTAGAGATTGATTTTTCTCCTTATCTCAGTGTTAAATTCCATACCTCCCCACCTCTAGCTCACTGTTATACCTAAGTGTTTCAAGTCCCACTCTTAATTCAGAATATTCAGCCTCCACTGCTCCCTTACTGTTAACTGAGTTTCATGACCACTTTATTCCCTACACTGGAAGTTCCTTCTTCTCTGCTCCCACGAAGATTCAGTCACCTCTCTCCAGCCGCAGCATTTATTGCTCACACACATATATTGGTTTTTCTCTCTCACAGTGCATGTCAAGAGGCTCAGGAACTCAGAGAAACAAGAACAAGACCACTGAGACTACTCAACTTACTAAAAAATACAGCCCATGATCATCATCTTGCCCAGACGAGGTTCAATGGGAAGTTTGGCCAGGATTCTTCCAAGGGGTGTCAGTTCATCGTTGGAATCCAGGGCATCAAGCTCTGCAACAAGATCCCTTGTTATCCAGGACAGCTAACCCCAGAAATCTTTATATAAGAAATTCAGAGTTTTAATGACCGTGTTTAAACAGAACTCCACTTATACTTAAGTTTAATGTTGGTTACACTGTTGCCAACCTGATTTTCAAAACTGGTTTGAGGTCAAACAAGTTTTACTTTAGCTTCACAGAGGTTTTACTACCTCCTCTGCAATTAGAACAATCACAATGTAATTTACATACGTATTTTTCCATTGCTTTTTAGTTTGCTTCTGTACAAGTCCCTATTACACTATTAAACTATTCTTTGATCTAATGAATTTAACCTAATTTCTGCCTCAGGAAAATCAAAGCAGCCCTGTCACAATAAGCTGTGGAATCTTCATTGCCATTGCCAAATCACAGAACCCTCTTCATCAAAAAGAGAACACCACAAACTCTCTATTCCTTGGGACCTGCCTTTCCCTCCTCCTATCACCTAAAAACTATTACCTGTATTTGTCCTCAAAGCTACCAAAACTTTTTTACATTAAAAAAAAAAAAAAGCAAAAAGAAAAAGCTTTGTAGCCTCAGCAATTAAATGGGAAAGGAAACACATAAAGGACTCCTTAGCCACCATCAAATCCGCATTTCCTGGTATCTACTGAACCCAAAAGCCTGAAGAATACTTTGAAGAATAGCATGTCTCACCTTCCTAAAAACATACTAGCAGTGTACCTGCACTGAAAAACCACAGGTCGTCCAGGATGGGAGGCACCTGCAGAAACAGGTGCTATTTGGTGTTAGAGCTGAAAACATTTGCCTTTTTCCCTGGCTCTGCAATTCTCAGCTGCATAGTATGAAAAGCACTAATAACTTTCAGAATAGAGGTCATTAAACCTGAATACATATCCCCAGCTTTGTTTTTTCAATCTGGTCTGCCTCCTGAACACAAGCAATGTAGGCTCAGGACAGAATTTTTTCCACAAAATCAACAATCAAATAGATATTTTAGTTGTTAAAAACTGTAAGAAGTACTTCTTTAGCGACATTTACAAAGTGTGCTGAGGTTTGAGGTCACTTTTACATTTTACATCTAAAGCATAAATTCAGAGTTCTTCCCTGCTCTATTTTATTCATATTCTAGTTAGTTCCTTGAAGAAAGTGGGAAGACAACTTAACCCACACCTCAGTTTCTTGTTTTTCATGCAGATTCATAAACTGGATATTTAATTACTTGAAAAAATCTGAGCTATTGGGCAGCAAACTGTACAAAGCAGTAATTATTCAATGGACTACCAACCTCTCTTTTTCAGTACTTTTATAGCAGCTTTGTGAATGCCTCAGGCACTGGACTGAGTCTGTATCAAACACAACAGTGCCACAGCTGGAAAACAGGAAGCTGGAAGCTAACATAAGTTACTGGTAAAACAACAAAACAAGCCTCAAGTTTGAAGGCTCAAGTTTCTTAAAGGAATGACATTCCATTGGGAATTCAAGTATTTCTTCAGCTGCACAAGCCACTGCCACCCACACGATGCCTCCAGGTTGGTGTCAGCCAGAATGTGCTGCTCCAACAGTTCAGACAGAGGTGGTACAGCCGTTTGTCAGAGAACATGCACGTGGAAAATCACCTGAAGCCAGCTCCACTAACCCAGGATTACCCCAGCTCCATCACCCCACAGCCCTGTGGCAGACAAGGATACCTCTCAGCGTGCGCTCCGCTTCAATCACCGCATCCAGAGGCGGGGGCTCGATGGCTTTGGCCAAAAACTGCCCTATGCCTCCCAGCCGCAGCAGCTTGATGCTCAAAGCAATTTCATGAAGGGGTGTTCGAAACATTTCAGGCGTCATGTGAGTCTGGAGTCTGAAATGAGAGGAGAACAAAGTCCCATTTCTCTGAACACAGGCTTTGATCACCACGAGGGGTCATTCATTCCACCAGCAGAAACCACTGCCCTCCAAAGCAAACACTCGCCTCTGAGCCCACCCATCGGCTCTCTCTGTGCTCCTGGAACTTGGGCCCTTCCACCAGAAAATTCTGCACTTCTCCATCCTCCTTTGGGGTAAAGGAGCAGCCCTCACATCAGCACTGCTCGCTGTGGCTTCTAGCACGAGCTGACCACACAGAGCCTGCATGGCTGGAGCACAGCTCCCAGCATGGCTGTGTCCAGCCCCACGTTTGTCCTTTACAATCCTCACCTACTCTGCCAAGGAAGCTCCTACACTCCTGAGAGACAGCCTGCTTTCAGCCTGCCCTACGTACAAGCACTTCTCTACCTGTCCTTCTATCAGCTCCAAACCACCCACTCCTCCTGCACATTTCTGCTTTCATCATTAAGAAGAGTAAGTATTTATGCTGGATGTTTTCCAAAGATGGGGGCTTTTGTAAGAAAAAGACCTGATGCAAACAGAGAGAGCTCTTAAGTCTTTAGCACAGTATGCTTACTGATCTTTCAGCTTGTTGGTTAAAATATGAACTCCAAGGATTGACTGCAGTCAGCAACAGGCAGCTAGAAAAGGTTTCAAAACACCTTGAACAGATATCCTGATTCAGTTGGCACCAGATTTAGATGGTATCTCTCAAAAAACTATCTGCACCAGTCCACAAAACTCTTGCCTAAGCACCATAGAAGTTGTGCATTTTGGGTTTATATTCTCTGAAGGAAGGTAACCTTAAAATCATGAAGTTCCATGATTATCAAGTTCCCTGTCAAAAATTGTTAATTAAAATCACTCCATTGTACTCGACAGCAGATCTAAATAAATTTGAGAAATTCAAGGAGAGTTTTTGACCAACTGATGCTTTCAGAGGTTACAAAAAGTTGAACATCAAAACACAGCAATGCTGTAACAGCCAGAGCAAGGGGCATTAAAACTTTCAGGAGAGAGATCAAACAGCGTGTAACAGCTGTGTTGCCTTCTCCAGCCAGCAAAGAGATTTCCATGGCTCTAGTAAGGGAAAAACAGTCTGGCAGAGAGAAGAGGTCAGAAGTTTCAGCAGCAGGAAAGGTGGTAGAGTAGCATGAAGGAGCTTCCTGGCCACAGAATGGGAGTAGAGAGAAAAGCAGCAACTGCTTTCCCTACTTTTTACCACTTTCATGACAAAATGGCCTGTTACATGCAGATGCCAGGTGCCCCCCATGTTTGAAGGCAGACTAGAGCCTTACCCTCATTACAAAGCTGTTTTCTGCCTTGCCTCAATTCCCAAGCAGTGTTGTTTTCTTCCTGAGAGGTTCAGTAGGTTGCAGTGATGCTCTTAATACTAAAATCATGAATTATTTATCCCCTTCATACTATGGGTAAAAGCATAACATATGTACAACTTTTTAAGCCAAAGAACCGAGATATTTCAGTGTGAAATACATCGTCCGTCTCCTCTCTGCGCTTTCTGGAACGATTTCCCCAGTTCAACCAGAAGCTGCACACAACAGTTCTGGGAGAATTCCCTGAGGGTATTTTACTTCTGGAGAGAAGTGCCTCACCTCTCAAAGCGAGCTCTGCTGCACAAATGGAAACAGAACCCAGCTCGCACGCGCCCGGCTCTGCCTTTCCGCTGCTCCAAATTGGTTTTTGACGCCCAGACAGTGGCATAGTTTGTCATGTTGTTGTGAGCGGTGAACAGCTTCACTTTTTGCCTGTTACAAGAAAAAACCCACTTAAGATCAAAAGTTCTTCATCTTAAGTTCCTATTTTACTGCCTGCAGCCACACTGCTTTTTAGAAGCCCACCACCCCTGAGGTTTGGCTAGTCAGGCATCAGTCTGGAAACTAAAGCATCACACTCTTTCTACAGCAGTGCCCCAAACTACTGCACAGTCATGTTCTCACAACTGTCCCAAAAGCTTGAAATTCTCATGAATTCATGAGCTCTCCGTGTGTAATTTTCTGAGAGAACATGCACAGCAAGGCAGGAACTGTAACAGACTACAAAAATCTTCCTCTTTTCCATCAGCCAGACACTGAGGGTTTGTAATACTCCTTTGGCAGATGACATCTATCAAATTGGTGTGGAGACCCAGTGACACCTCACATGAATTGTGCCAGCGTGACCAACCCAGCCCACTGAGATGTCAGCGTGGTGTGTCACTGTGCTAACCAGCTAAAGACAATGCTAATTTGTCCTGAGGGAGTCAGAGTCCTCAAGCTCAGCTCTGGGAGCATGGGAACACAAGGCACTTGTGTGCGCTCTCAAAACTTCTTTTGCATTCCCAAGGGTAGGGTTTATGGAACAAAAAGCTCTTCATGAACTCACTTGCAGGAGTCGATAACAAAGACCACGTCATTGATGGTAATGCTGGTCTCAGCAATACTGGTAGATAGGATAACCTACAAAAACCAGGAAATGCAAAGTGACATTATTGGGTCTGAAAGAACTGAGGACGGACAGCAAGATAAACTACAGAACTTATACAAAAAAAGTCAGCAACACGTTCCCCAAAAGCCCAACAGAACTGCACACGAAGATGGCTCCGTACTTTGGTCACTCCAGGAGGCACAGGATCAAACACTCGACGCTGCTCCTCCAGAGGAATCTGGGAATGCAGAGGTAAAATCCTGTACTGCTGGCCTCCTGCAAAAGGAGTACAAGAAGGTTGGTAACTACTATTATGTGAATCTCATTTCTTCTTTCCACAACATAAAAATTTCTGGCCATTCACTCTCACAACAAATTAGCTCCCTAAGCCACTCATCCGACTCCCATCTTCACACAGCCAATAGCTTCCTTGGGAAAAGATGAAATATAATAAAACAGCTGCTTGTACCAAAGCGTGGGTTCATTTCTAGATGCTTCTGCATTGTATAGATTAAGTTCCAGCCAGGCAGGAAAACAAGGACAGCTCCTGGGACATTGAGAGTCTTGATATAAATTAGCAGGGCCTCAATGAGTTCAAAAGAGGTTTCTCTCTCGCTCAGCTGAGCCATGGAGTGCTTTGTTTCTGGGCCATATTCGTCACTGCAAATAAGGTTGCAGTTGGCCTACAAAGAGAAAATAAACCACAAAGGAAACAGCATAAATGAATTTACTCAAACTATTGAGATTGGCTGGCCAGGCAAATAAGAAAATGAGATACGTGGGTAGTTGCCCTTCAAGAAAAAATGGCCAGTTTTTCAAAATTTCAAATAACTAGCCTACACCAACATTTCAAACCTAAAAATTAAAAGTTGTATCAAATTGATAGTTTCTTGACAATGGATGTAAGCATTGACAATATCAACTGCAAGAGAAGAAGGGAGAGAATCTAAATTTTCACCCTAAAAAAGTACCACCAAGCTCATATTTCTCTAATTCTTCTTTCAAGGTCACCAATCTTCACTTTCAAAAGCATTTCAGCTTTAGCTTTAAAGAGAAGTAGGTCAACAAAACATGAAAACTTTAGCTTCAATGAAAAAGAAATCCTTCAGTTTACAAGGGCAATGAGACAATTCAGTTCTATTGCTGAAGTTAACAGCAATCTCAGCTATTAAAAACAGGAAAGCTGTTACAAATGTTTCAGTTCAACAATGCCAAATAAATTACACTCAAGCTAGAGTACTAAAAATGGCACCTGTCTAATTTTTCATATTAAAATTCAAACATACATCATCATCTTCACCACTTTCTTCATCCTTCTCTTTCTTCTTCTTTTCCTTTGGTGGAGGGACAAACTGAGTCATTTGAATACAATCTTCCAGAAAATAATCTGCAAAGACAGACAGGTAATCGGGACTGACTGCCAGAAGCCTGTGCAAGGGAACATAATTCTTTACATCATTTCTCAAGAGTCTCCTGACATAACCAGGATGTTTCAGAGTACAAAACCAAGATGGATAAAAACTAAAGCAGTTCCTGGAAGTGCAACCAGTGCTTTACCTTGGACGGGAAAGGTTCTCCCGTAGACCTCAATGATAGGACAGTTGAAGAAGTATTCACAGAACATACTGGTATCAATGGTGGCAGACATGAGGATAACCCGGATCTCAGGAAATGCCTGAATGACATCCCTTAGCACCACCAAGAGGAAGTCAGTCTGCACAGAAAGTGAACAACAGCATCATTAACTTCGGATCCATAAAAAGCAGTATCTTCCCAAGAGATCAGAAGGAATGACACATTTACTGAGCAAGAGTTTTACTGGACAAGAGAAGTAACAAGTAGCACAAAAATATTCTGTAACCAGACACACCTGTCAGTCCTTTATTTTGAAACTACTGCAATGCCTGATTTTTAGGATAAGTGATTTTTAGGATTTCCAGTGTAAAGAAGGGTTGTTCTTTTCTCCAAAAATAGTTTGCTTCCTTCCTAACAATACATTACAACCCCAGATCTTTTTAAACTTGGGTTATATATAAAGTAGCCATAGTTCATAAAATAAATAGGAATTACTCAGTGCAGGTTTGTGTGAAGTTTGCAGTTCTGTTTAAACATGACATTTATTTCGTTCTGCCATGCAGTTAGTTAGGCAGGTCCTTAGCTCAACAAAATTCCAATCTCAGTCAAAACTTCCAAACTTGTATTTTACATCATTAACATACATTTACTAGATGAAGAGATGCATCAGAAAAATGCGTGCTGCAATTTTATCCCAACGAATCCCCAAATTCTGTCCAAACAAGCTTTAACAACACGTCAGAACTCCATGGTTTCTCTCACTCTTTGTATGGCAAAGCTGAAGACTATACAGAATAATCAAGGGGACAGAAAACGTTTCCCATTTCTTAAACGATACTCAGTACCTCTCCTAATTCTATTGTCAATTTGTATTTTACTTCATATAAACCCTAAATTTCAATGTATCATTTTCAAGACTGCAGGTTCTGTTAATACCACCAGTAATACAACAGTGTCAGTAGAAACAGCACTCCAAAACAACGGTGGCATTCAGCATGCTTCCCCACTCGGACAAGAGGTGTTTGTACTATGCTGTTCCATTCTCCAGAGAGGACCAGGACATAGGGGATCCTAACAGGAAAACAGTCAGAGGGCAGCAAGGAAGCATGAGTGCGTGCTCTGCTAATCAGGTAAGGAGTAATTAAGAGTTTCTAAAAATCTTATCAAAGAAAGAAAATTCACGTATCTGACACTTGGTAAGACACCGTTTCCTCTCACATGTTGGCTGCTATAAACAAGCACATACAGAAGTTAAAGAGAACAGAAGCACACAGAGGTTAGGACTGTCATCACTAGCTAACTCACATTAATGTCTCTCTCATGGATCTCATCAACAATAACGTGGCTAATGCCGCGGATCCCAGTCTCCACCTTTCTCAGAAGAACACCTAAAACAGACACAGCAGGTAAATGTTTATGGAGCAGCTCAACCTTCCCCCTCCCAGCCCCTAGTTTAAAAATCACAAAGTGTGCAGTCTGCCCAGCCCCTTTTCCAACCCCATCTCTAATTGCCATGTTTTCCTTTGTACAAGTGACGGCGAGCGCATGAAGCATTACTGCTAGAGAGGCTCCTCTGTCCTTCCCACCCTAAGCTGCTTCCACTTCTGTCTTTTAAGGACAATCAATATATGGCAATTGTATCTCTTAATGGGATAATTTTTGTGTGCTATCAGACCTGTATTATCAGATTTCTGAACAAAAATCTTAATTTTTCTTTGCACAATGGCCCGTCAACAAACTTGTATCCAAAAAAACCTTTTCAATCTTCTAAGCAGATTTTACAAAAATGTTAACCTAGCCGTATTCCTGCTTTTGCTGCTAACTCAGAGTTCAGACCCAGTCAGCCATACAGACCCACAGTGCAGAACATGATGCTGGCGTGTGGCCGAGGGAGCACGGATTCGAAGCGCACGCTGTAGCCACAGCTCTGCCCAGGCTCCTCTCCCCTCTCGTAGGACACGCGCTCCGCTACGGAAACCGCACTGATCCGACGGGGCTGCAAAGGTTTTCCCTAACTTAATGATGAAGTTTTTTAAGTTTATCACAACACTACTGAAAGCAATAAAAGAAATTATAAATGCTACAGGTGTCCTGCCCTAAGATTTCTTTACAAATATTCATTAAGCACTAATATCTGTAACAGCATGGGGATTTTTTCTGAAACCGTTAATTCTGCATAGGAAATCACACAGGAGGGATATAAGGATATGTGGCCACTACCAGCTGGCATTTCCCAAATCCCTTCCCCTCGGTCTGCTGAGAGTTTTCACCTGGGCAAGGTTCAAGTCACGTTATTCAAACTGTAGATCCATGACAGAATAACACTCCAAACGAAAACATGAGATGCTGAGGTTTCTCTTACTTATATTACTAAGGAGGCAACTTTATGATGATGTCCTGCAACAGTAAGCTTCCTCACCACATCCTCCTATCCTTCCAAGGCCAGGTTGGACAGGGCTTGGAGCAGCCTGGTCTAGTGGGTGGCACTGCTGCCCATGGCAGGGGGTTGGAATGAGATGCGCTCTAAGGTCCCTTCCAACCCAAACCATTCCATGGTTCCATGATTTTATCCTAACCAACAGGTGACTTCTCATATCCACCACAAAATGGCAGTGGCCACACGTTCCTCACCTGTGTCACCACTATGTTGCACTCAGCAGCTCGGTTGGTTCTGATGTATTCATCCAGGATGTACTGGGGCACTTGGGTGGTTTTG
>WBMZ01016451.1:0-32411 GCA_013400975.1 Atrichornis clamosus | reverse complement strand
GCAAAACCACGACACCCCATAGCTGGGTGCATCTCTCCAGATAGGATCTCGACAGACTGGCTCAGAGGGGCAGAATCCCCTCCCTTGCCCTGCTGGCCACGCTGCTTTTGATGCAGCCGAGGATACAATTGGCTTTCTGGGCTGTGAGCGCAGATTGCCTACTCATGTCCAGCCTCTCCTCCACCCCAAGTCCTGCTTGGCAGGGCTGCTCTCAATTCTTTCATCCCCCAGCCTGTGTTGACAATGAGGGTTTCCCTGATCCAGGTGCAGCACCTTGCACCTGGCCTTGTTGAACCCCATGAGGTTCCCATGGGCTCACTTCTTGAGCTTGTCCCGGTCCCTCTTGACAGCATCCCAACTTTCAGGTGTCAACTGCACCATTTGGCTTGGTGTTGTCTGCAAATTTGCTGCGAGTGCACTTGAGTTCTTTGTCTATGTCATTGATGAAGATATTGAATGGCACTGATCCCAGTATGGACTCCTGAGGGACACCGTTCATCACTAATCCCTACCTGGATGCCAAGCCATGGATGACTACCCTCTGGATGCAAACATCTAAACAGTTCCTTATCCACCACGCAGTCCATCCATCAAATCCATATATCTCCACTTGTGGGTGGATTATGTGAAGTGGCTTAACAGAAATTTGAACAGATGATGCCCGTGGTTCTTTCCTTGTCCACTGATGTAGTCACTCCAGTGTAGAAGGTCACTAGGTTGGTCTGACAGGGTCTGTCATTGTTGAAGGCATACTGGCTGTCTTAAATCATGTCCTCATCTTCCATGTGGCTTAGCATAGCTTCTAGGAGGATCTGTTCTGTGATCATATTTCTCAGATACTCAAGTTCAGATAAGGTACCACTGGGAATGGTTTTGCCTCTCTCTATTGGTTTTCCTTTTCTGCAAAATGTTCATAATCTCTCTTGTTTCCAAGGATATTTTTTAAAAACTGTCTTAGTTCCTACACTGAAACCTTCTTTTCCTGCCATGAAAAATTAGACAATTTATATCTGCACACAGTTGATAAGTTGTCTACAATTCCTATTAAGCCGTTCCTATTGAGCTGTTAAACTAACCTGGATTGTCACATCACCAAAGAAGCTACAAGACAAACTCTCTAGAAAGGAGTTTCACAATCACAGTGTTTTCAAAAATCTTTTTTTTTTAATGTTTTAAAAAGAAAAAAATAGCTCTCCTACTTAAACAAAAAGTCATACTACAAAATAGGAAATAAATGATACAAATATTCCCATCTGGAAATGTGCAAAACCCTTCCCAAATTAAAGCCCAACTCTAATCCTTACACCAACCTGAAACTGAGCTATAATTTTTAAAAGAAATTAAATGCAGGCTTTAAAATTATCTGTCATGTTTTTATTATTTTTATGGCATCAAAAAAAATCAAAGGGATATAATATTTTGAAGCAAACATAGCTGTCTACGAGCAGAAGATTTTTCTTATTAAATAGCTATATTTGTCTTCAAAGGAATGTTATGCACTTAAATAAATGTACCAGTTCACTAGCAATATTATGCACAGAAATGACATTTTCTTTTGTTTGTTTTGAACCACTGTCACAAAACCCTTGTCAGTATGAGGCAGCCTGAAGTAGAACATGTTTCTTCTGATGCTAAAGGCCACCAAGGTTTTTTCCTTCTCCAGCAGTTTTCTCTTTGATTCTATTTTGATAAGAAATTTCTATATTGAGAAAGTACTTACAGTTTCTGTGCAAAATGTTTTGCAAATACTTTGAATAATTTTGAAAGTCAAAACAGAAGAGATTTTCTAAGTGCTTAAGGCATTAGTAATTAATCTGATGGATATTGGACTCTTTAGACATACATAACGGAGGCACACAGAGAGATGGATGTGAAATATTAGTTCCAAATACTATTAAACCTATTAAACTTGCTGCATTTTATGAGAACTATATGCTGTATATCCTATTTTCTTCATTTTATATTTCACACCTTAGTCCAATTTCAAACACACTTGTACTGGACAATATTTCAGCTAGACAAAATGTTTGAAGGAGCATCAATACTTTCCCTTAATTTTGAACTTAATTTCTGTCAGAATTCAAGGTGCAAAACAAGCCATAGTGTAACTGAGCTGAACTGAACTGTTGTAGTGATAATAAAAGAGAATGAAATGGAAGCAGCCATTTCAGTCGAGAGGTTGGATCTTCACAGGAAGTGACCAAACAAATGAACAAAAATAGACACCAAGTAGATTTGCAGTTGGATTGCTTTGAGAGCACTGGGTTATTTGAAGTCAATCATCACACTGGCCACTTCCTGGTATCTTATTTTGAAGACATCAGATATAACAAATTAGGTCTTGTGAAACTAAGTAATCCAAAATGAGATGCCAAGGTGAGCAGCTCCAGTGCAGGCATGATTCAGAGTGCAGTGTTCCAGTGTGGTGCACAAGGTGGCTTCCTGAGCCAAGGGAATATCAGAAGAGCTCAGAGAGATGTAAAGTGTCCCCACCTCATGCAACAGTGGCTGATGGCAGCTGTACAGGGCCAGAATCTGTGACAGCCCAGGCCCCCATATGCATAAAAGAAATCCCTTGGGATTTTGCACTATGGTCACACTATAGTTCTCAGGAAAGGGAGTGCAGGAAGGGCACTGAAGCCCTGCAGTTCAACCAGGGACCAGTGGCACCCACTCAGTGGAAAGCCACAGCCTCTCTGAGCTCTGCACCCACCACAACTGATACAGCTGCCCAGACAGATCTCCTGTGGGAACGCGGTGTCGCCCCCGTGCCAGGCTGCCGGCTGTGCCCGGCTCTCATGCCAGCACTGACCAGCAGTGGTGGCAGAGGTGTGAGTGTGCTCCCAGAGAGTGGAACTCCTCCGGTTAGTGACAGAGCTCCAGGAGGAGGTGAGTAGACTGAGGAGTATCAGGGAGTGAGGACCCAGGTTAAAGCTGTGACGAGAAAGGTTCCTACACTGGTACAGCCCTCAGATTATGATCCATTATTAATTTTCCAGGTACTCAGTGGTGAAATTCCAACAAGAAGTCTGAGGGCAATCAAGAGAGACTTCATGGCCTTGGGACAACTGGTTAAGGGACCAGGAGCACACTGTCCTTACAGTTGTAGGGAATGATGAGGGAAGAAACAGGAAGTGCCAGAAGATCAATACCTGCCTCCCAGTCTGGTGTAACTCCCAGAATTTGTTTTTTTAAATCATGGGTCAGTCTACACACCAGGCCTGCTGGCAACAGACAGGATCCACCTGTCTCAAAGGGGAAAAAGGATTTTTTGTGAAGGAATTAACAGGTTTCTAAAAAGAGCTTTAAACTAGATTTGAAGGGGGAGAAGGATAAAGCCAGATTCATTAGAGATAAACCTGCAGGTGGCATGCCAATATTTGAAGGATGGAGTGCTAGGGAGATTCCTCAGTCTGTTGTCTCAGTGGAGGTAGGGGATGGAGATCCATGTGGCAACAGACAGAGTAGTTATGGATGTGTTAGAAACCACGGAAGCACCTGAGCAGTCACATAGGAACTAGGTCTACCCCGATGAGATGGGTAGGTATATTGGGGAAGGTTAAGTGTCTGAAGGCAAGGCACACCAGAGCAGAGAGACAGAATGGAAAAGGGAGGAGTTTTGGGCTGAGCTAGAGTTTTCAACTGGGGCTAAATGTCTAAGAACCACCAGAAGGCAATGAAAGTGCACTAGAAGAAAGTGCATAATTGAAGTCAACTTTTGGACTGATACACAAAAACCTCATTAGATCACAATTTAGAAAACTGTATAACTTTACAGAACACAATGTTAGAACTTGAATAAAAAAAAGACAAGATTTTTAAAAGCTTCTAGTGCTAAGAGGGAATAAACATAAATCATAAAAATGGGTAGAATAGATATTTTACAAATGTAAATCTCAGAGCTGCATGCAAAAATTTTCTACAGACATGCATATTGAAAGACATATGTATATGCAAATTATATAATAGTTACACAGGTGCAACATGTTTATCTATCTTCATAGGTAGATTTTTCTGTTTTTACTTCAGCTATTCTCTGCATGCAGATCTTTGCATAAGATATTATTTAAGAGGAACCTAAAAACATAAGATGACAGAACTGGTTGTTCAGGCAGGCTGGGTGATGTGTCATATAGGGTGAATATGTAATTTAAAATACATCAGTATTGCATTTTAAATTATCCTATTTTCTGTCATTTGAAATTTATATAGATAGGTCACCTTCAACCTTAGATTTCAAGACACAAGCAAACTGCAGCAGACCTATTTCAAATCTGTGGGGAAATGAGTACTATTACTGTATAATATATTATTTAATAGCTGTCCAGTAATCATCCAGTAACATTCTGAAGATTGCTGCAGCTATTTTCATATTTATGAAATTCACCTGCAAGAACAATTTCTGAATTATTTTGAATTCATGAAGAGGATTAACAGTCTCACAAAAGGGTTCTCATTGACCTGCAGATACAAAGTCAGATAAAGATTTTCATTCCAAACAAGCATCAGTGTCACTTTCTCAGAAAAGTAAATGATATTAGTTGACTCTTTTTATTTCATTTTTATTCATAAGATGTGTATTCTGATATCTTGTAAAACAGCTTATTTCTGCTCTACTGAATAAAAAAGTTCTGGAGGAACTGAGAACTAAAACAACCTTCCCCCTTCCTTCTGTATATTTTTCAGCCTGGAAGGTAAGAATTTGAAAAGCAAGGTAGAGCATGTAGAATTACATGTCCAAACTTTTTTTTTTTAATTGTCTTCTATATGAGGGATAAGGTGCATCGACTTTTTTTCTTTTTTTCTTTTTTCTTTTCTTTTTTCTTTTTTTCTTTTTTCTTTTCCTTTTTTCTTTTTTTTTTTCCCTTTCCTTCCAACTTTGTAGTAATGTTCCATACCAGGAGAACTAAGAATTTTCTAGCCTGTTTGGAATAGTATTTCAAGGAGACACACACACTTCTTTAAGTGAACACTTTTAACTTAAAACAAAAATTTCTGGACTCAATTAATGGCAGTTAAAATATAGAACATCCCAAATATTTTCTTAAAATTAGAGTTGATGATAAATATAATTGTATCAATACTGTAATTAGGTAAAAATATTATTAACATAATATATTTGAAAAATTATAAACCATTTAGTGATAACAAAATATTATTCTTTTTCCTTCTAACGTATTAATTCCTTTGATGCACAGAATCAGATATTTGCATACTTCATGAGATTGTGCCCTATCATCTCTAACCCATCTATTGACTGAAACCAAGTGTATTGTACATTTAAGAGTACAGGATTTGGTTGGCACTGACCAAAGATGCTCCTTAAAGTGGAGCTTTGATTTTTTTCAAAACGTATGATACAGTACTCTATCTATTGATAACTTAAAAGTGAAACCAGCAAACAATACAATTTAAAGCTTCATAATTATGTGCCTTGATATTATTAGGCTGTCCTATGGTAAGTGCCATATCTGATCTTAAAGAAATCAGAGAAAGTAATTAATCTCTTAATTTTATTGGTAGATCACTTGTCTATCCAGTATAAAGACATAATTATACACAAGAGAGAGAGAGAAATAAAATGAACATGGCCTGTGAAATGATTAATTTTGTGTTCTGGAGTCAATTACACATAGGATAACTTCAATTCTCTGAAATTACATTTAATGCCATAATGCACTCTAACAAAGGAGCTGGTGGGAGTACTAAAACACTACTGCATATGAAAAATTGGTGAAATATATACTTCACTATTGAAGAGCTTCAACAAATCATTCAATATCCTTTGACTTCACAATTAATAACAATGCATAGCGGGTGATGTTTCTTTGCTAATCTCAGAGTAAAGAACAAAATAAGGGTAAATGATTCAAGGTCAAATGTGGCAAATACATAACCGTAGTGAGAAACCCGGGTTCCTAGGCTTCTAGTCAATGCTCAGTGAACTGAATCATGTGAGTCCAACTGCACAGTAAAAGAATTTGGTGTTGCTTCCGGTTTGGCATGTCTTACCAAGAATGGATCACGTAGGTTGAGACATGCATAATGCCTTCTTCATTACCCACACATACCCTCAAAAATATGGTTCTAAAAGGGCAGGCATCAAGTCTGACTATGTCATGAAGGTGCAGAAGTGCTGTTGTGGGAGTGTTAATGCCAATAGTGAATATACTCCATCTAAATACTCACTAGATGTCTCCAGAAATCCGAGAATGCTGACCATGTTGAAGTGCCCTATAATTAATATAATTAATGACCATCCCTTCCTCTCTCTATAAAACTGTCTCCCAAGGTCTTATTTAACATAACTCATTGAATGAACACACGGAGAAATAATCTACTTGAGACAACTAGGTGGGAGAATCCAAGTGGGGGAGGATAAAGGAATCAGAACAATAACAAAAAAAAATAGTATCAACTAGATTGTTGCAATGCAGTTTTCCAATGTGCTCAATTGTGGGCCTCTAATTCTTTATCCAGGACAGCTAGAAAGGGTTGAAGAACAGCTAAATAACAAGACAGCTTTGACTGCACCCAGTTAGACATATGTACTTGGATTGGCAGTTAAGAGTTCCTTTGCCCCAGGACGAAAAACTGTAAAACTGGTAGGAAAAAAAGATCATTCGGAGAATGCTTGATCGACCACACTAAACCTTTGCCAGAAATCACCCACTTTATGAAAATCAACACTTAGTGGAAGAAATTTCTTCAGCTTTGCAGATTTTACATAGCCCTTGAAAAGCGGGAGCTTTGTGTGATACCATTGAGCCCATGAGTGCAATTTACCTGTCAGTGTTCATGATGCTCACGGCTAAGTTTTGCTGACCACTGGACTTTGAATTGGAACACCATTTTATATCAGCTACCAAGGAGGCTGATATAAAATGAAATTGTAATATTTACAAAAGACAGCTGAGACTTACTGCCAGGATCTGAAGGTTGTGAAATGACATTGCAAGAATTTTACAGAACATTGAGGAGTGCCTGTGGGAAAAGAGCTATGTACTAATCAACTCTGTTTATTGGGCAGGTCATAGCTATTGCTATGATATGTAATTGGAAGGCCAAACTCATTCAGCAAGTTACACAGATTCATAGTACTTTCAAGTAAAGGAAAGTAAAAACCAAGAGATTTCACCATGGCAGAACTTTGTTGAAAAGAAAAAATAATCAAGTATAAATACAGGAGAGATGAATGTACTATAAATACAGAATTTGCCATCCTTAATTAGAAGACTTTGCTTTCAAGTTCATTCCATATGGCCACCTTTTAATTGATACACAGTGATGTAGCTATATTATTAATAAGTATAACATTGTAGCAGACAAAATACATACCTGTCATCGGGGAATCATGCAAGGCTTTTGTTTGCTGTAGAAAGTCCACTATGTGATGGACACCTGTTTTATGGTTGCTATGTCTTTATAACTCATGTGTGCAGGCTTGTATATTATGATTTGTTAGCCATATCTGATTTTGTAGATTAATATTTCTTTTTCCAGTACTGAACACCTCCATTAGTGCTAATTGTATAAACTGAGAATAAGATACCAGTATATACATAGTAGGTAATGAATATTTAAGCTTCTATAAATTATCCCATTGTTATAATTGCTCTTTCTGAGAGATACTAAATCTTTGATACTAAAAGGTATTTTTTTCAAGGGACCCCAAAGATTCATATCCACTTCTGCTGCCTTTTCTCCTAGTGTGGTGTGATTTATGGCAGCACATTCCTACACTTGAAATGATTCATCCTTTGCTACGTGCTACTAATCAGTGAGATTCTGCTGATTCCATATTGCGCTTGAATGCACTTTAGCCAAGTATCAACCCTCCACAGCTATTGCAACTTTTTCTTAAGCAGCTAATGGAGTATATAAAGGAAAGTTTGAGGAAAGTTCCACCACAGTACTAAAAAGCTAGCAACAAAATAAGCATGAGTGGCACTGACTGAAGATCACTCTATGACAATAATGAGTGAATTGGTATCTACTGTCATGTAAAAGGAGTAGAGACATGAAGGGCGTAGAGGAATGTTTGTGTGACCCAGGCACCAAGCAGGAAAAATAATAGTGAAGAGATTAATTACAAGTTTTCAGGAACTTTGCTTACTTAAACACTGATTTTCATGTCTCTTTAGAAGTGTTTACAAATATTCAAGTTATATTGCAAAATTATTTTTTCTTTGTGTAAATCTCAGTAAAATGCCCAATAAGAGCTTTTTCCCTTAATGATTTATCTGGTTTAGTACTAACATTAGAGCAATACAAGCTATAACATTATAGAACCAGAAAGTCCTGAGTATTTCAGATAGCTTGTATGAGCACTGCTCCTCTACTAAATCCATGTTAATTATGTTTAAATGTAACTAATTGTTGCAACTTCTTTAATGGAAAAAAATAGTAGTGGAATGGTTGATAATATGAAAATATGTTCTCTATAGTCACACTCCTTTTGTAAAAGAAAATATTCTGTAACATTTCTCTAGGAATATATTTGTTCTTTTAAAGATAGGTAGAATAAGACTACAGCAGTCCTGAAGGAAAATTATTTAGATATCTTTGTGAATTCTGTCTGTATTTTTGTGCGTCTGAAGGAATGGTTCATTTCAGTATTATTCGTAGCATATGCCTTGAGTGTCAGTGATCCAACTTGAAGAGTTGGGAAAACATTCTGCAGTCTTCTTTGCTGTTAGTAGATTAAAGGTGAGAAGGACTATTGCCTAGCAATGACATTTAATAGGCATTTAATTGCAAAACAGGCTTGGGTCACCAGAGGATATAATGTGGTATTTCAAAGGCAAAGCAGTAAATTCACCTCCAAGATAAAGTGTGAGCATAAAGTGAATGAGAAACTTTTTACTGGGTTTTTTTTTGTGTTCCTCCCCGCCACCTTCACTTTTTTTTTCTCCTCCTTTTTGAATTGCTTCAGGAAAATACTACTTCTATTTTGGATCAGTATGGAATATATAGTATTGTACTAATTTTGTCTGGGATAACAAGCCTTATGGTATATTTACTTTTCTTCATAGCAGCAGGTATGGGGCTGTGTTTTGGATTTGTAAGCAAACCATGTTGATAACAAAGGGATTTTTTAGGTACTGCTGAGCAGTGCTCACACAACATCAAGATCTTTTCTCCTTCTCACGTTGCTGACCCCAACTGAATATAAATCTGGGGAAGAAGGAGAAAGGGGAGATATTTGGAGTTATTACATTTGTCTTCCCAAGCAACCATAATGTATGATTAAACCCTGATTTCCTGGAAATGGCTAAATATCATCCTGCTGATGAGAAATAATGAATTAATACCTTATTTTGCTTTTGCTTTACCTATTAAACTGCCTTTGTGTCAATCCATGAGTTGTCGCACTTCTACGTTTCTGATCCTCTGCCCATCCCAGCTGGGTAGAATGACTGAGCACCCATGTGGTGTTTAGTTACTTACCAGGGTTAACCCATAAGAAATAAGCTTCATATATTATTTCCTTATAGAAGGGTGTCTTTTTCTCATTGCTGAGTAAAAAAAAAAATTGTCAAAAGTCTTGAGTTGATGATTTGTGAATTACTTATTATGAGACCATCATCACACAGTTGTGGGCAAGATAACGTCATTGGTTGTGTCTTTTAAAAATGTTTAATTACTTAATTTTTAATGTCTGATGAGAAATTATTTTTGCTTTGGTGTTTTACAAATGCATGAAGGTACATTAATAAATTTCATTTAACAATATTACTTCTGGTGAGACAAAATTAACCAATTATCGTTTAATAATGAACTGGTGCTGTTCTTTTAAACAAACAGCTCTAGTTTATGGAAAAGCTAAGATTCAGAAAATTCATTTCAAGTTGTTAAATATGTGCAAACAAATAAGAATTTTAAAACTTTCCATCCTATCTGCCAAGTTAGTGGCTACCATTACTGTTAAAATCATATTTAATATGACAAAGAAGGTCTCTTTAGTCTTTTCCCTGGATTAAAAGGGAAAACTGATATTGCAAACAACATTTTTTTTGAAATATCACTATTCCTTACATTTTTAGTATGTATTTTTAAATGATTCCTTATTGTAAATAAAAATTAAACAGTTCTCACTATACTAGGGAGACTATTTCTGCTTGCTTTTGGTCAGAGCCTTTGATAAATTCCATGAAAATGCTGTTCCTGCTGGCAGAGACAGTTACAGATAAAAGACTACCCACATTGCCTGTAAATTGACGGATAGGCTGATTTCCTCACTACCCTAATTAGTTTTGCGTAATTTGGCGTATTGCTTCCTGAAATAACGATTTAATCTAATTAAGATTTTTTTTTGCAAGATATCTTTAAAATGAATTAATTAAGGACTTTATCTCCAAAGCCCAGAAATTATCACTGAGAATAATGTTGGCACCTTATTCTAGAGTATAGTTTTATTTTCCCTGTAAACTGACTCTGCTTCTAACCTATGCATAGCTAAGGGTTTAGGTGAAAAATATCCCCTGATTTCCCACCTTCCTGGTACCCCAGTAGGCAAGGTTTGCAGTCCAAGAACTTGTGGATATGGGGTGTAGTCTTTCCTGTCTTACAATCATATCTGTGGACACTTAATGGTATCTATGTGCAAATGAGAAAATAAATTATTATTTGATATTGCTGATAAAATCCTCTTTGTAGGAGAAAAAAGAGTGATAAGTTACTATTACTAATCTGTAATGATGTGTTATTAACTGGGCTAGATTTTGTATTTTTTACTTGTTTTTTCTTTTCTTTGTTTCCCAGTAAACCCATGAAGAATCTTGCAATGACACAATATTTCATAACCTGGATTTATTATCTGTCAATAATAAATCTTTCCTGCCAATTAAAGTGAAACTCACTGGCAGAATGAAGAACAATACTTTGCTGAACTCACTGGACATTATGCATTTAGCAATTGCTACCTGTTCAAAAATCCTTCACTGCACTGATATGTTGAGGTCAAATTCATGTGACTAGATGAACACTTGGAGAATTGTTCATGGTTTTTAAAAATTATTACATGAGAAGTAAAGTTTTTCTTGCTTAGATATTTGGTCTCAGGTGGAAGTTGAATGTATCTGCCTGTATACAAAACTGTATTCCAGATCCAAAACTCAGTGGATTCAATGGAGGAAAAATTACTTTTGACAGACTTTGAATTATGATAAGGAAATGAAGGAGAATGCTGTCAGACTGTTTTGCCTTTCAGCCAGGGAACTGAAGAGGTTAAGTCTCCTGAGCAAATTGCCTACTTCAGCAAATTAAGGAAGATATACTTTATTTCAAAAAATGTATTTGGAGTCAATTGATTATTGTAGGATCCTTGAATTGAAGACATTATATGAAAAGAGGAAACATTATCAGTGCTACTTATAACACTGATTGTAGATTCCACCTCTAACATAAAAAGATGTCTTATATGAGTAATTTCAGGAAGTCCAGATATTATGTCCCCAGAGAAGACTGAAGATGAATTTCAACAAATGTAGGAAAACAGAACACCTGTGGTGTTCATAAACTCTGAGTTTCAGTACCTACATTGGTGACACTAAAGTGTTTGTAACAGAACAAATGAATGACAACAGTTGACGTCCCTGGAGATGCAGATGAAAATCAGGGCATTGTTTTCATTTGTGGTTATCCTGTTTGCTTTGACCAGAAGTGTCAGAAGGCCCAATCACAGCCTTACAGTCTGCAATATTATTCCATTTTACAATTCTGTGTTCAATTGCAGTAAATACTAATAATGTCAAAATCTATGAGAATTTATTAATCTAAATGGTGAAAAAAATCTCAGAATTAGAAAATAAGTTTGTCTGTATTGTGACTATGCTTATGTGAAGACTGGGATTCATCTTGAAATTATTGTATTATTCTTTCTTCAAAGCATACTGCCAGTTTCATTTTTCAGTAATTTTCAGTCAGTACTCTGAAACGTATGATTTGCATTTAACTGTCTTCTGAGTATATTTCTAAAGATTCACTATAAACATATTTTTGAAAAGGATATTATTACAGATGAGATTATGTCTCTGAGCCAATTATTAAATTAAAAAACATATGAAGATTAATAAATAGGAAAAGAATGAATTTTATTAACATAACATAGCTATACAACCATTAAGAGATTTTTAGATTCTACCCTGATAGGATATAATCCCCTCCTAGCCAATATTAATTAGTATATTTTTATTGCAACTAATTTACACCAATAAATGATGAACTGGTTCCTGGAAAACCACTGACATCAAAAGCATCTAGTTAAGTACAGTGGAGCAAAACTGACTCAGAATCTGTAGGTGCTACATTAGTGTAATGAACATAGAGTGGCAGGAGAGTAAAATCAGAGAAAAGATCCTTTAATCAAGCAGAAAATTGAAAAACAGCCTTTACACACCAAATCACAGTGCCAGTTCATCCTTGGCTACATGCTCTGCTGAATGTTCACTCAGATTTCTTTTTTAGTACTGCACTTTGAGATAAAGATGGCTTTGTTATGGACAGTGAAGTGCAGTCATTGCAAAAACATGTCAAGTTATAAATCCCTTTACTCTTTCTATCCAATTTATATCATAAATCTTACTTTCTTGATAAATAAGAGTGATGATAATCACACATATCTCTGCTGAAAGCCATATCTAATATCTAGCTGTGATAAAAATGGACAACAAGAAAACCTCTAAGACCATGGACTGCCACTAAAACTCTATCTTGCCTAAACTGAAATTTTCAGCACAAAGCACAGAAAACTTGATGTATGAGAAGTACTAACCAGACGACAGAAACATCCTGAATTTTCTTGCTCATACCTCATTGACCCTAATTTCCCAGGTATTATTATATCTTTCCTCCACTACCCTCTCTATTGGATGTGGGAGCCATTGCAAATACATGGATCGTCCTCCTGCAGCATATTTCTTGTCTCTGTCAAATCCATTTTTCTGAAAGGTTCCTGAAAAGAAATTTCATTTCAGTCTGGACCTGCTCCAGAGACATCACAGTGAGACCAGCCTGACCTGAAGGGTGAGGCCTGGGACATTAGCCCTGTGCCTGCACAGAGCTCCACTGTGATTGGAATAAGAGAAGGTGCTTATCCATTTGCAGACCCTTGGACCTGACTGGGAATCCAGAAAGATTTAGAGCTTTACTTCCATATACCACACTGTGGTTTTAATCCCTGAAAAATAAACTGGTATCTTTCAGTATAGAACCTAGTAGCTACTTCTGTTAACAGTGAGCAGGAGTCAAATTGTCCTAAGGAAAAATCTACTGTTGAAATTCTAGTATTGGGTTTATCCTTTTTATCACACAAATCTGCCAGCATATTTGAATAAATTGACTTTCCTGCTCCTGGCTTGCTTTGCTAAAGATTTATGCTAGCTGCTTGTCAGTGAAAATAATTGTTTTAAATTAACTTTGCTTTTTTTAATTCAAATCAGTAAATAGGGAAAATTAATCTGCAGAAAACATACCTCTGCTATAGATCGGTTGATTCTACCTTATTTTCACTCCCTCATTTAAAGAGACCCTATCAAAGTATGCAACTAAATTTCCATGGTTACCAGACATGCAAGAAGGCATTCATACACTTTCATATTAACAGATACTTGAATTTCAGGGAATATAATCTGAAGATCTCCATGAGAAACTAATTATTTCAGAAGGAGCATTTAATAAGAAAAATGACTGGAGTTTTCTTGAGTATGTGCTGATTTTTATAATTAACCTAATGAAAACAGTTGTTTTCAGATCCTGGTTTTGTTTCATATTTCCCCAATTAAAAGTTATTTTACTAATTTTATATGTTTTTTAAAATACTCAATCACTTTTTCTTGACTTTGAAATGTGACAGTTTTTTGGTAGTTTTGTAGGAGATTTGGAAACTGCTTTGATATTTTGTAAACACTGCTAATCATAAAAGTTTAATGCACAGGTACATATTTTTTTAAAAGTAGAAACCTAAATTTAGATTTTTAATCTTCATATAAACACTTACATATTTATTCCATGACTCAGTATTAAGATCTGATTCCCGAAAAGCTTGAAGTAGAGAAAAAGAGAAAAATAGTCAAGGAAAAGATGTACATGTTGAGCAATTGATAGTCTGCTAACTTTATCACCTTTGGTTTCAGAATGGTCTGATTATTTGGGGAATGGCACTCGAAATGAATAAAGCTGTTTTATTTAATATAGAGTTGTTGGCACATTTTAGTACATACAAGATAGTTATTTGCTCCATTATCATAAGTGTTCTCTTAATTTCTAGTGCCACTAAAATTTTCTCATAAGAATGATGACAGAGATAATTAGCTTGGTTCGAGCCTACATGACTCTATCAAACAAACCCAATTGCAGCTAAAAAGAAGGAAAGACCAGGTTTTATACCATCAGTACGTTAGGAACTGAAAACAAATTCTGAGTGTATAGATATCTTGATAAGTTCCATAGGTAATATTTTTCTTCTGACTGTTTTATAGATTGAGGTATGTGTTTAAAATGTTATATTTAATTCGAACTTCATATGACACAAAGACTTTAAATATACTTTGAACATAGGTTATCAAGAGACAATGGGCACAGACTGAAGCACAAGATGTTCCATTTGAACATCAGAAAACCGTGGCATAGGTTGCCCAGGAAGGTTGTAGAGTCTCCATTCTTGGAGATATTCAAAAGGCATCTGGACATGGTCCTAGGCAATCGGCTTTATGGAGCCCTGCTTGAGCAACCTCTAAAGGTCCCTTCCAACACCAATGGTTCTGTGATTCAGTTACAGAAAGTCTTATAAATTTGTATCAAACATTAGCTTTATGAAGAATTTTAACCATCTGAAGTTAAACCAGTCATAAATCTATTGATTCTAAGTAGAAAGTAGACTGACATTTATCCTTTGTGAATATTAATAGCAAGGTGATTTCTTGTTAAGATCTATGTTTGAGAGAACAGTTCATATGTTGAAAGTATCTGTCTGTAAAAATATTGGTGCTTTTGTGTACACTAACAATGAAACTATGAACACATACCACTGTAACGATAGACTAAACTAAGAACAAACATTTCTATTTCCCCCATTAAAAATAAGCCAGATATTTGGTTGTCTTCAAATATCTTTCAGGACAATCTACATCACATTTTATGTTGTGTCTCATTGCTGTTATAATGTGTAGTTCTATGGGTTAATGATCACATAGGTGAAGATCAAGGAAGAAATATTTTGTTTATTTAAAATAAACTCTTCTTGCTAAAGCAAGAAGAGTACTAGCTCAATGTTGCAGCACAGCAGCCAGTGAGATTCACCTTGCAGATTTAAAAGGAACCTTCTTGACCTCCTTTCATTACTGAAATTGAAGCAAACCTCATGGCCTTTTTGTCTCTGAGAATCATGGGGTTTTTTTCAGGGAGTTTAACTTTCTAAATTGCTTTTCAGAGGAAAGACTCTTGAATTGTGCTCATGAGAATATGAAACTGAACTGACAGTACAGTAAAAAAACCAAACAACCAAATCACCAAAAATCATCAAAAATCCAAACCCCAAACCTCTGAAAATCTCCAGATGTGGAAATAGAAAGAAGAGAAATGTTGTTGAATATAAACTTGACGTCTTCCTGTAATGTGACAGAGCATGATGGACAAACTGAGGTGATTGAACACCCAATTTCTGTGTCAGAATACCTTTAAACTAATAAGTGACAAAGACAGCAGCTGTTCCATATTTTCAGCAGAAAGTTACTAGAATAACAGCATTTCAAAACAAAAAAATAATTAAAAAACCTTTCTTTTATCCACCAAAGGGCAAAACAAACAGAGAAGGAGCTGAGAATTTGATCTTTCAATTTTATTGTAACTATTTGTGTACATGGGGGAGCAAGATCTTACACCATTGCTTTGTGATTTATGGAGCATGTCCTGTCCTTCCCTTTGATCTTTTGTGTACAAGGCCAGTAGTGAATCAAAAGGGTGTCACAATTTTCAGAAAACTTATCAATAAGAGAAAATGATGGCCTCTCCTGAGAGATGATTCAGGCTGAAAAGCCAAGCTGATAACTACAGTATGGGACATTCAGTTGTTCAGAGGTCATGTCCAGGGCAAAAAGGCTTTGCAAGATAAGGATAAAACCCCTTATATAAGTAGAGCTATTTTCCTTTGAGATTTCTTTGCTGACTTTAGATAAACTTTCTAAGATTGCAAATTTGTGTGTCTCGCTTTCCCAGGTCTGGTTTAGGTGAGCAAAGAAAGATCAGGTGATAGCGCTACACATGATGACTCATGTTTGCAGTTTTTCACTCATGCTGGAAGATTGTTTCGGCCTTAGTTTTCTGTTATGACATCCTGTCAGTCTTTACAGATTTATTAGAGAGTATATTGTTTCTCTCTCATATTCTGTTTTTTAAGTACTCGTAGTTTCTAGGATAACTCTGATTACTGAAAGGTCTCTCTTCCCTCTGTCCTCTATTTCAAACAGGTCTTAACATTGTCTTGAGCAGATGCCTTTGAACAGCTTCTGGAGATTTATTTACATGGAGAATTGGAAATGGTCATAGTTTTAGGGGTCACCAACATACTGATGATCTCTCTGTATCTGCATTCTGTAGCTGCGTGTCCAGAGCTTAAATAAAAGAGGCTGTTCTCTGTTTTCCAGCTGACATACCATTTGCAATGTGCACTGCTGCACATGGCTAGGGATAGAGCTCTTCTGCAAGCCAAAGAACTCAGGCTTACAAAACCAGTACACTGTCACCAACAAGCACGTTTATTTAGGCAGTCACTGTTTCTAACTCTTTATTTTACCAAGTATTTACTGGTCTGATTAAATTCCTGTACCTTCCTTGCACTTCCTTCTCATACTTAAATGCTTTTCCACATTTCTTAAGAAATAGCTCTTATTCCTTCACATGTTGTGGACAGGAAATAATTTTAACTCTTCTCTCACTGTTAATAAAATGACTTACACTTTTTGCTTTCTGTCAGGATAGTACTGAACTGTCTATGCATATTTTTTTTTTCATTCTCTGAGCCTCATTTTTCATATAAGCATATAGCTAAACAAATCCACTATATAAAATAAATAGTACAATTCATTTAAATTATTGCAAGTTTTTTAAACTAGAACAACATCATAACTGGTTCCTGGTTTTCAAATTATTGACCTCTAACACCATTCGAGGGCACCGTGATCCTAGCTTTAGCTGTTTTGTTGTAACAGTACAGATAAACAAATTGAGTGTGCAGAGTAGATGGGTTGTTTGTGTCCATGCAAGTGTGGATTTAATTCTTTTCATCAGGCAAAGAGCCTCATCACACCAGTCAGCCCTGCTACAGGCTGGACCTGTCTGCAAACTCAGATCTGTCTAATCTACTAGGATAAACAAAATGGCAAGAATTGAAGCCTCAGTTCAGAACCACCCCCCGCCCCCTTCTTCATCCTACCACAAAGAACAGTAACCAAAGTGAGTAATTCAAAGTTATATTCTAAATGATAAATGGATTTTCCTTTTCTGCTTGGGAACTAGGCTAGAAGCTAGTGCTTCTTCTACATGTGAGGTTTGGCTAAAAGTAGTTTATTCTGACCACCATTGCCTGATGTAAATGTAAAATAATTGTTAATGAAGTTGATTCTTCCGCAAATCTATAAAATTTCTTAGAGGACTGCAGTCCAGAAGTTCTTTCAAACAGTGTTCTATCCACAAAAATTAAGGAGAAAAATTGATTTTCAGAGAAACTTATATGTACATGTACACATATGTAAATACATATCTATGTATGCATATAATTTTACAATGAGAAAAAACTTGAAATATTTGTTGTTCCATTCTTCCATATTCAAACGCTAAAAAGGCTAGATATTTGCCTTAACACCATACTTTCTCAGGATCACTATTGCATGGACAGAATCATGTTTTTATTCCTCTCCCCACATTAATTTTAGGGGCAAAAAAATGGTTACAATATTATGATTTCATTTTACACCTATGAATTCCAATTTTTTTGGTATTGTGCTGTATCAGAGATGCAATGCTTGCCTATATTGATGGTCTAGTGTGAGGTTGCACCAATAAATAGACATAAATCACTTTCAGAACCTTTAATCAAATGAGCTATATTAGTGCAAAACATTATTAATTAGTGTGCCTAATTATGTGTGTCACACATTGTGAGCAATGCAAACAAAGCCAGAGCTATTTCACCAGACACTCTTTCCTCCTTCCTCCTGGCTACATTGTTCTTAGCCTGGAGAAGAGGAGGCTCAGGGGAGACTTTATCACTCTCTACAATTACCTGAAAGGAGGTTGTGGCCAGGTGGGCTTGGTCTCTTCTCCCAGCCAGCCAGTGGCAGTACAAGAGGACATAGTCTCAACTTGCACCAGGGGAGGTTCAGGATGGACATCAGGAAGAATTTCTTCACAGAAGGAGTTGTTAAACATTGGAATGGGCTGTCCAGGGTAGAAGTGGCGTCACCACCCTTGGAGGTGTTCAAGAAATATCTGGATGTAAGGCTTAGTGCCATGGTCTAGTTGACAACGTGGTGATCAGTAAAAGGGTGGACTTGTTATCAAAGGTATTTTCCAATCTGTGTGATTCTCTGATTCTGGATAAACTGGGAAGTTGAGGTTGCCCTAAGTATTAGTCAGAGTAGAAACCAGACTTCAATCAAGAGACATTTAGGTAGGAAAGGAAAGTTGTTCAACAGAAGACTTGCCCATACTTGCCAGCTGGAAGCTTGACAAAACTGCTGGGAATGCAAATGCCTCTGCTGGGATTCAGAGACCATTTCCAGAAATTGTCATTTCTGTAAACAGGTTCTGGGATCAACCCTGTAACTGGAAAATACACAAGTTGTGTCAAATTCCCCTGCAGGATTGTTATCAAATATAGCTATATGCAGTACTATAGTTATCTATAATATTGTTAACAATATAGCTGCAGTGTTAACCTTGAGTATTAGACAGGCAGGGCTCATGAGAAACTTTTGTGAAATGTTTTAGGTCTGCCTTCCTGTTCAAGCAATACAGTCTTCAGTCTTTTGGTGGAAACAGGACACAAAAAGTCATGACCATCCTTAAAAGACCTCATTTTCCTACATCTGTTCAGGCAAAGTCTCCTGCATTCTGGGAGGAAATGCTGCTTATATTGCATGTTACAAACTTTCATGTTATATACATGCTACAAACAATATGTCAAAGAGTCACAGGAAATTAAATACAGTGGTAACAACACAGTTGCATTTAATTTCTGTAGACATAATATAAAGTGTTTCCAGGGGTGATCTAGGTCCTCTTTAAAAGGTGCTATTCAAGCAAGTTGAAAGAAATTGGTTTCTACCTCAGACAGTTAAGCAATAAATGGAAATAAGTAAATTTGTACCTTATAACTGTTAAGATTTTTAATGCTTTTCTAATATAAAATAAACATCATATAGAAGCAAAGCTAGATATAATCACAGAACAACTGCCAGCCACTTCACAATTACAGCTGGGGTATTTCACAGCTGTTGTGGTTTTCAAGACTGGCACTGACAGTTACCATGTCAGTTATGTTGAGAAAGACTCTTAATTCATTGTTCTGAGACTTGATCTTACCTTGAAAATTCACTCTTCTTGAATACTAATACATGCAGTTGAAACCTTGTACTTACAATGCCCTTTTCCTATTTTATAGTTCTCTAAGTGGTTAGTCTATATAAGTAATGAATCACAACTTCAAGCCAATGTTCACTTGGACAATTAAAACATAAAGAAAATGAAAGGAAATGAAATTTAAATCAGTCCGATAAATATATTGTAAGTGCATTTAAATTCTAGTAGAAGTCTCTGAGGGTGAATTTTTATGCTTCAATTAATTCACCCCCTTCCATATAACCTAGAGCCAATTTTTGCATATAAATTGGATAACAGTTAATGGAAATAGATATGCAAGCATATGTTCGCTTCCACATATAGATACCCAGTTTTCTTTACAAAATGTATGCTATGTAAGTTAAAAAAAAAAGAAGATATATCAGTTTGTATGCATTCTTTTGTCATACTGTAAGGCTTAATAACTTCTGACATGGATATTTATGAATGTCAAATCAATAAAACTATTTCTTATAAAAGAAACTTTTAAATACAAAAATAACAAAGTTTAAAGTGTGCACCAAAGTACATTGTCAAATAGACAGAGTTCTGTTCACTGGACAGGCACAAAAGATGTTATGCAAAACTGAAGGATTGCGTCTATGTAACCTGAGACACTATAAACACTTAGACAAGCTTATAGTAAGCTTAGACAATTTTATGCTGTTTGTTGTCAATTGAAATAGACAATTTTCAGATTTCATCTCACTCAAATGTGGACTATAGAATAAATCAATAGACTTATTCTTTTGAAGTACTTGTGCTACTTCATCAGCTAGAAAGGAAGGCTGAGGATGTCTGCTCAGATGTTGATGGCTATGATGCCATGATGACTCTCATTTTAGGATTCTGTGGTGGAAATGTAGGATGATTAGGGCAAGTGACAATGTTCTGCAGAAAAAATATTTACTCAAAATATATGTTTTGAGTTTTTTAAGTTATTAAATCAAGCAACATGCTTTTGCCCTCCATTTGTTTGTCTGACATCACATGGAGTATCATCAATTCTGTCATTCATTTATTTCTCTGTAATCACAAGAAATTTTCCTTGTATATATTTCTTTACAGAAATCATTCTGTTCTACAAACATAAACCAAAGGAATGTTCCAGATGTTTTAAACATCCTTATATATTGCCTGAAAAAAAATCATCTCCAGTGAGCTAGTGCAGTGGTTCATACTTGCTTCTTTCTTTGGTAAGTAATATGCTCTTTCTTAGTGTCTTTCAACAAGATGTCTCTGTTGCTGTTCTCACTGAGAAAGGTCCTTCGTCCTCATTCCATCTCTAAACTGGCTGATTGTCCACAGCATGCATTCAGTCCACCTCCTAAAGATGACCTTCCTTCAAAGAACACAGAATAACCTGTCCTTTGTGATGTACAATGTAGGTTGACTTTTTAATCTGATCACTTTTATAACTCTGGACTAATAGCTTCGCCCAATACTCACAGGAGCATCTTGATACTTGAGCAATGCACATACTGTATTCTATATATCAGCTTCTTACCTTTCTGCTTTTATTGACTAGGGAGAGATAAATGAGACTTCCTAACTGATTCTTTTACTTTGAAGTACAACTGACATTCAACTCTCACTTTATAGCTTCTGCTTGTGTCAAATATCAGCCTTGGCCCACCTTCTTCCTACTGCTGAGTGATCCTCACCCTGGTCAATCTCTTGCCTGGTGGGTTTTAGTACTGAGGCTGAGTGATCTTCACACTTCTGACACACATGCTTCAGTTGGACTGAACTGATATTAACTCATATTTTTACATCTTGACTCAGAATTCCTTCCTTCTCTAAACTCTGTATAACCTCTTTAAATTTGTTACGGGCTCAGACATGAAGCTGACCACTGCTGAAAACCTTCTCCATTTCAGTGTGAAATTCAGTGAAAATAGTAAGATCACTCAGGGCCAGCTCTTCTAATAGGATCAGAGTGTAGCTCTAGGCAAGAAGAGGCATATAGCTTTTGCTGCAGATAAAGAGAAAGAAATGCAAAGAGAAAGATCTCTTTTAAAGAGTCTGGATTTGGTTGTCTTTTGCTTGATTTTTAGTGTTGTCTTCTGGTTTTCAGTGCTGCAAAAGGACAAAGATCCAATGCAGAGATAGTTCACTTAGTGGAGAGCTTGAGGAATAGATAATGTTAGTATTTTTAAATACATTGGCAGAATCTCAACACAAGCAGACTAGGAGTTGCTTTCCAAAGAGTAGTTTGGGGCAAAGTGTGTGGATGACTTTTTAAATTATCAGTTGGGCAAAAAAAATGTATTTTAATTAATTGAGATTTGGAATTCCTATTAAGCAACACTGGAATTTTAAAAGAAGGAGAATAAAATGGCCAATTCTATTGAATTTCAATGGAATTTATTCACTTGACTCTCTTTGGAGTCAGATACGGTTTAAAATCACAAACTTTCTTAAAAAGCATCAAACCCTTATGATCTTTATGAACACTTCTTCTGTTTCAGCATGTTTTAACATGACTGAAGTTTTGTGGGAGAGGAAGGAAGAGAGAATAAAGATAGTGTAAAGGATGTGGGAGTAAATGTCAAATGAGTACGTACACAGGAGCACCTTTTAAACAATAGATATTTGTCCTTGATAAATATTATTCTACTTAAAAAATTGACATCATCTGTGGTGGTGGTGGATGCTGCCACCGCCGTCCCTAAGGAGCAAGCTGTCCCTAAAGAAACAAGACTCCATTGGTGGGACGCTGCAGAGGTTTAAGGTTTCTCCCACGCTAAGTTACTGTTTGGTTTCTCCCATGGTTATGTAACCCAGTTATGTCAATCCCCTTGTCAATCTGTTGGCCTCCCCTCCTCTGTTCTGGAAAGTTCTCCTTTACTTGACACCCCATAGGTTCTGGCTCCCTTTCTCCTCCCCTCTCCTTCCCTGATTGGTTTTCCCCATATCACCCCACCTTATCTCCGCCCCTGGACCCTCATGTTATTGGACCCTGATGTTCTCTCCACTCCTTGCTATCCCAGTATTTAAACCTGTGTAAGCCCTGAAATCTCATTCTTTGTCCCTGGACAATTTTGTGTGAGGATCCTCATTAAACTCCACGGAACTCCATACAAAGAACCCCTCCTGCCTCTTTATCTTCACTGACAGCTTGGAGTGCACGTGTGCGTGTGTGGCTGCCTGCGTACACCTTGCAGGGTGTGTCTGAGTGCATGTGAAGGGTTAGCGAATCCCGCAGGAGTGGCTCGACAAGGGACGCTTCCTGGAAGTTCGCTGCACCTGAACCTCGTGCCCCTCACACCCTTCCTGCCTCAAGAAAAGGCGTGAGGGGCAATCATCTAGCGCTAGACGTAACCCTGGTAACATCAAATTTTATGTGTGGAAATCACAGTGAGCAGTTTCTCTTTTTATAATGTAAAATAGAATTAGAACTTCAGAGAGTTAAAACCAAACTGAACTTTAACAATGAAAAGATTGAATCACACTAAAATTAACATCCTTAAAATTTCTCTTAAAGTGTGATTGAATAAAAAAATTCTTTTAAGATCCTTACGTATTTTATTTTTTAAAAGTTTCAGTTAAATCATAGAATCATAGAATGGTTTGTACCGGAAGGAACTTTAAAGATCATCTAGTTCCAACTCCCATGCTACAAGCAGGACACCAGGTTACTCAGAGCCCCATCCAACCTGGCCTTGAACACTTTTAGGCATGGGGAGTCCACAACCTATCTGGGTAACCTGTTCCAGTGCCCCACCACCCTCACAATAAAGAGTTTCTTCCTAATATTTAATATAAACATATCCTCCTTCAGCTTAAGGACATTCCCCTTTTTTCTATCACTATATGCCCTTGTGAAGAGTCCCTCTCCATCCTTCTTTTAAGCTCCCTTCAGGTACAGGAAGGCTGCTCTAAGGTTTCCTCAGAGTCTTCTCTTTATCAGGCTGAACAGCCCCCCTTCTCTCAGCCTGTCTTTATAGAGGAGGTGTTCCAGCTCTGTGGCCAACTTAGTGGCCATCCTCTGGACTCGCTCAGACGGGTCCGTGTCTTTGTTGCATTGAGGACCCAAGATCTGCGTACAGTACACCAGGTGGGGTCTTAACAGAGTTGAGTAGAGGGGAGGAATCAACCCCTTCGGCCTGCTGGTCACACCTCTTTGCTGGAGCCCAGGATGTGATTGGTTTTTCTGTGCTGCTGGTGAACATTGCTGGGTCATTTTGAGCTTTTAATCTTCAAACACCCCCAGGTCTTTCTTCGCAGGGCTAGGCTTGATCCATTCTCCTCTCAGCCTGTTCTTGTGCTTGGGATTGCCCTGACACAAGTGCAAGTCCTTGCACTTGGCCTTGTTGAACTCCATGAAGTTAGCACAGGCCCACCCGTTAAGCCTGTGAAGGTGTCTCCGGATGTCATCCCTTCCCTCCAGAATGTCAACCACACCACACAGCTTGGTGTCATCAGCAGCCTTGCTGATGGTGTTTGAAGACATTCACTCAGTTTTCTTCCTTATGTTATGTAAATGAAAATCAATGTTTACCCAATCACTTAAAGATTGTGTACAATCTTTAATCCCTATACTTTATCTTTCTCTCTCCCAACTTTTGGCTCTGGAGGTAAAGAAAAAATAAAGAAGACAAAAATAGTTTAACTCTTTAAATGAATCTTAATTTGGAAAAGTTAAATGTAAGAGTGGAAACATTATGGAGGATAAAGAGAAGGAGTAAGAATGAGGAGGATAGCAAATGTTCTCACTATAACATTACTCTGCCTGCTTAAAAAAATTCTCTTGAAAATTTAGTTCTAGCATCTCAGTTTCCAGAGAGAAGAAGAAGGATATGACAGAACATAATTGCTGATAAAAGAACTGCATTTATTTATTGTGGGTATGTTTGTGTTGTATGTCTAGTCTTGTATATACCTTTTCATTATAAGAAATGTCATAATTTTCTACACTGGACCAATACACACACACATATCCCCTGCCATAAAAAACCTCTACCAAACATCCAACAAACAGATTAAACTGATGTAATAGCAAAAAATCCAAACTTATCCCATTCACCTTTCCCTGAGATAAAATGGATCCTGAAAGTGACCAAGCCTAAAGAAAGATTAAAAGAGAAGGTATATTAAGAAATAAAATTAGTTTGTTGATATGTATATACAGTGGAAGACACTAAAATACAAAGAGCAAAAACAAAGTTTACTGATAGATCCTTGAAACTTTCTGTAACATTTCTTAATGGACAAAGGCTATGCATACCAATAAAGCTTGAAACAGCTGTTAACTATGTAGTCTTCCACTTTCTATGATATTTTCCAAGATTTATAATGAGTGATTAAAATGTATGATTGTTATTTGAGATATGCTGTGTTATATTTCTCTGGTGCAATTTCTAATACCTGTGTTTAGCAGCAATAAAGAGTCAACTTTAAAAATGATGATATTTTTAATGTTTGTCTTTAATAAAATAACTTTTGGTATTAAGAATGACTCTAGTATGTAATAACAGGACAAATCGCTAAAGATGTTTTCTTTCTGATATATCTTGACTAAAATATGTAGTTGAAAGGGGACTGTGGTGTATGGTGAAAAATTTTTACATGATATTATAGAGACTGAATTTTGATAGATGAGTAGGAATCACATGAACAACTTTATTCCCTACAAGATTGACAGAAATCTGTTTCAGTAATTGCCCATTGTCTTCAGAAGCCTCACAAGAAATATCCAAAGATCATTTTAAAACACATTTGAGATTGTTTTGGAAAGCTGCCGATACTCTGGCATGCTGAAATTCAGCCTTTTATAGTCCCAGCAGCCAGACAGTGCAGCAACACAGATGTCATGGCAAAGAGAGAAGCATTTGAATGTAAGGAAACTGGCTCAGATTCCGCATAGGCAAAGAGGAAAGGAACAGTAGACAGAAAATGCTCAGGTTAACAATGTCTTCATGAGGAGTTAGCAAAGTGGAGGAGAGAGTAGCTTGCTGAGATATTTTTGTCTTTAGGAAAACTTACTTGAATCTGGAACATAAAGCAGGAGTACATCTGTGAATTTATTAGAGAGAAGAAAGGAAAGGATACATGACAATATAATAAAAAGAGATAAGGCAAAAAAAAAATGGAACCAAATGAAAGGATACCATTAGAGTATCAAATTACATGATCCTTTGCCATGAATGACTGCAGCTTTCATTGGTCCCAAATGCATACACTTGAGCTCCTATCTGCTGTAAAGCTGTATGTGAAAGCAGAAGGTGTCTTAGATCTTAATCAGTATTAGCAGCAGTGTGACAGGCTATTTTTTGCTTGACACTTCCACTTACTCCTGACTTGATAATAGCTTTCTTCCCCTATGACACAGAATACTTTTAAAGTGATTGACACTAAATTTTATTATTCTGTTAGTGGACTCAGAATTAATTTTAATCAAATGCTGTAGAAATGTTTTAGTTGTGTTTTCTACATGTTGCTGCAGTTATATACCAAGCTTCTAATTTATAATTTACTGCATATGCCAATTAACACATCAATATTCAAAATCTTAATAGAAAATGTAAAAAATAATGTAAGATCTGAAACAATCTTTCTTACAAAGGTTAAATAAAGTAAGGATGCAAAAAAAAATTCTCATCTTTGATAGGAAACATTCTACAAAACAAAAAGTTATTTACTTCAGAAAGTAAAATAATGGCTGTTTAAATCTTGTCTGAATTCACTTGGCCTGGTTTTTTATTGTCACAGTTAAGTGACATTTTTGAACGCTCTGTTCTTTTGTTGAGAGAGATGAAGACTGGCAAATTTTTTAAACAAATTAAGAGGAATATACAGATGAAGACAGAACTTGATTGCTTAAATTTCTTGTCCCTGAGAAAATGAGCTGAAAAACAACTATCCACCACTCATTTTCACTGTGGTTTAGAGATTACAAATATCATTCAAATATCTCTATCTCCCAAGTATTTGCTATATTTCAAGGCTTTTAAAATTTTTTTCCCAAGTTTTCATCTGAAAATAGAGTTTTATATAATATGAAAAATTGGTCAGGATTTTGGGTGTCTGACTAACTTTTCAGGGACAACTTTGAATTACTTTACTTACTCTACTGTGTTTGGTAGAGTACTTTGACAGTATCAGCTGGAAATACTGAGGATACTTCAGTGAGAATGATATTCAAATAAAAGGCAAATGGAAATTTTAAATTATATTACATTATTTTACATTGGTCTGAAATCTAAATTCCATTATTATCTATCAATACTCTGAAAACTTTTACTCTAGTAATTATTGCCTTGTAGCTATTCAGAGTGTTACAAGTTCACTTAAATATTGCTATAATGGTATGATAATGTCTCCAAAAAGAGCATATATAATTTCTGTATTTTTGTATCAGTGTAAAATTTGCATCCTAACATATATATTCTCGATAGAGAACTCACAGACCTTTGAGACTTACCGAAGAATATGTGAAAGTAGTATTTCAACACACTTTCTGACATAGGCAAGAAAAAGTAGCATTTAACTACTAGTCTGAGATACTTTTTTGTACACTGTGTACAAGAAGTCTCATCATTTGAGAATAATAAGTCCAGATAGAAATATCTCTCAGTCATTACATATGACCTAGATTCTCTTCCTTTGGAGACAGACACTGTCCCATCTCACACCATCTTAAAGTTCTAGGATGTTTATTAAGGATTTATTGCAAACTATGCTTTTCTGACATGTGAGGAGGAAATTTTGCTAGAAAAGATATGACTCTCAAAATATTCACCTCTGACCATTGAATTTGGAATTTCTTGACTGAGGAGTGTCTTATGAGCATCTGATTTTATAACAGCAATGCTTTTTCAGTAGCTTAATTTCTGAGGTTGGAAATTTTAAACAAAATTGAAAAGTGTATGTATGTGGCATCCTAATGATTCCTTACACAGTCCAATGACAGGGATAAACCATGTAAAGCTAATCTCTTTAGTGGCTCGGTACCTTCCACAAAGACCAGTCTGTAGAAGGGAGTGGTGAAAAAAAGGGTTTCAGCAGAAGAGGTTACTAATAGCAGGACACTGCTGGATTGTAGGACTTCTTTAACATATTTGAAGAAAAATACAAACTCTAAATGTAAGACACTTGAAATCTGACACACTCTTCAGCTTGTTCTCTCTTCCAGCACATCATCTTAGTCTTTACTCAGTGTTCCCACTTCAGTGTCCTTTACCTGTTAGCAGATGGGAGTCTTTCCAGCATGTTGTGTTTCAGCCATATGTTTGTCCAGTGCTGTAAGGAATTGTTGGAAAACTCTTGATCCCTAATCTTGCCTCTTGTCCTGTGTACGTCAAAGAGTAAAGCTTATCTTCCATATCTACAGGTAAGAATTAATTCAAAAGATTCTCCCCTCTTCTGTGATGTCCTCTATATAAATAATACATTTTCGACCTCATTTCCATAAAATTATTGACCTGTACTATTTGTTCAATTGTTTAATGTGACTCTTCTAAACTGTGCTGTTCATGAGAATCTTCTAAAAGTAAGCATTGGAGAAGCAGCTCTAGACTCACCGAAGCTGCAGCAAATCTCTCATGTATGCTTCCGCATATAAGAATTCGCCAATGTGTGGAATAGTTTTTTAAATGTCTAGAAGAAAGATCAACTGCTCCTAAATGTGCAGCGATTCAAATACACATTTGAATTAGTTTTGTTTGGATGCAAATTTTTTTAAGGAGATTTAATACCATACCTATGATTTCTAATTTTACCTGTTAAAAATTATTAAATGACAATTATTTTCTCAAAGTTTTCTGTTCCGCTAAATATAGTAATATTCTCTTCCTAGCTACAGACAGTCACTTCTCTACACAGTGTATTTGAAAGCTGGTAAAATTAACTAGGTTTAAAACAAAGGTTGCAATATAAAGTTGTTGTGGGTTTTTTGGTTATGTTTCTGAAGTGATTAAGTAGAGAATCCTTCACTAATGATAAAGAGACATTTTAAAGAGATATTTTTAAAGAGACATTTTTATAAACTTTTTGAAATAGAACTGAGGTACGGACGTAACATGTTTGTTCATTTTATTTAAATAAAATATTTCCTGGTGGGAAAGTATCTAAGCAACAAGTCTGAAAGTTAATTAAGCAATTCTGTGATAAAACATTTGGAGAATCTTAAAAAAAATCCCTCTGGCGTTTAGAAGACTGAATAAGAGCAGAGGGAATTTGTGGATTGTTGTCAAACTTCCAAAGTAGTGTATTAGAACATTTTAAAGTGTTCTGACATTTGAAACTTCTAAGACCTACCCACCAGGGTTACTTGCTGTGGTAAGGAATACATTAGCCAGAATAATCCTTAAAATAAATTATGATAGTCAGTAGAATTTGATTACAGTGACTGAATTAAAATAATTAATTCAAAGAAAATATTCATTCCAGAATGCCAAGAGGAAACTCATAATCGTTATATTTCATGCAACAAAACTGAGTTTGCATAAATATAACTGAACTTTGCATAAGTGGTATATGAGGGACAATGCAGAGAGAAAAAAAGTGATTTAAAAAGCATTTTAGAATGACTGTTCAGTTGATAGATCAAAGACCAGATGATTTTTAGGCCATATGACTGGTTGTGGGCTTATTAGTGACTACCCAGATACTGAAATGCTAAACGTGAGGACATTTGGGTGATTCACAAACCCAAAATAGCTGCATATTTGTCTAGATTCCGACATAAGTATTAGCAACAAAATATGGTATCCTGATCACTTTCAGTCACTGTGCCCTGAATTTAATGGGCCTACATTTTAGACTGCAATAATTTTGGGAAAGGAACTGTCTAAACTGAGAATTAATATAGACTTTTTCTGACAATAGAATGGGGTAGATTTTCAGAAATTCAGGGAGTAAGTGATTCACTAAAGAATAGAGTATTATTCAGGAAATATCAGTAGTGGTTTAAAACCCTCTAGGAATTAAACCTCAAATAAGCCATTCCCCTTCTGCCCGCTCCCCTCTGGTGAGAGAGGGACAAAGGCAGAGACTTTGGGTTGAGATAACAATTTACTGAAAGAAAAGAGCAATGGAATAAGAAATGCACAGTATGCAACAATATTAGTAATAAAAGTACACAAAAATAGAAGGTGCTTTACACACAAAAGGTGTTCACCACCATGACTTAGTCTTGTGTGGCTGCTGAGAAAAAACCAAGATGATTGAAGTTCCTGCAACTGAGCAGTGACAAGAGTTTATTCCCGAGACAACTGCAGAGGGACAAGAGAACTCTATGCCAGGGAAGGAGAGAGGAATGAACTCTATATCAGAGAAAATACTCTGTTCAATAAAATTTGCCTTGTATTACTCATCCATATGTATAACTTTCAATACTACAAAATTAATTTTTTTTTAACAGACAACCTGTAGGTTGAAAACATGAAACATGAAAACATGGCATTTACAAGAATTACTCATTTTGCAAATATAAAATTTAATAAAATCCAGTTACGACTGTGACTTTTAGTACTTTGCAAGTTCACAGAGTAACACCTTACCTATCAGAAGCTTAGGGGAAAAAAAGCTAAGAAACTTTAATATTGCAGTGTCATTTTATGAGATTAATATCCCATGAATTTTGGAGCATTTTCTGCTTCTGAAACTCAACAAGGACTTCAAATCTGACTATATGCTATTGCTAAAAACGTCTTGAGGAATGGGGGGACATGTTAAGTTAGGAAGTGTGGATAAAAAGACTGTGTGTGCTCTTGAACCAGAAGAAAGATTTTGGTCAAGCAACTTACTGTTACATCTCAAGTGAACTCCAGGAAATTAATAGTTCAGGGGTCCTATGATATTTGTGGAGGCAAAATTTCTAGCCCTGTATGGTTCCAGATTTGGCTTTAAAATCTTTACAAATTAATTCACTGGCTAGTTTTCTTAGATGTCTTCTGCAATCAGTCTTATTTAGGAAGCACTTCAAAGCCTTATTCCTGTTTTGTCATTATAAATTAATGTATATCACAGTCCATGAATGGGGGAATAGCCAGCTAAGATTTCATAAAGGTGGATACCAAAAAAAAGTGAAAATGATCTCTGCAATATCTAATAGTAGGGAACAAAGTTATGGTAGCAGACTGGAAGCAAAGGTAAGATAGCAGGCTGAGGAATGCAAAGATCCTGTTCTGAGGATGGCAGCTTGGGTTTGACCCTGCACAGCTGGCAAAATTTCCTTCATTCTTGAGAGAGCAAGAGAATCTATTTGTACTTGGATTCCTCTTACATGAAAATTCTCATGAGAAAAAAATCCTCCAGACTGTTCTCCCCTGACACAACCAGTTACATCGTTGGGCTGAGCCTCACCATCTTGTTTGGTCATACTAGAGGAACATTTATCATAATCAGGTCAAATGTGGTTCTGTGAGCAGTACCATAGGTAGGGTGATATGGTTTGAATGGAAATGTAGTCTGACAACACATTATAATTCAAAATTTATTAAGGCAGTGAGAAAGCTGAACAACAATACATCCAAACAGTGACTTACCAGATCACTGTCATCAATTGCAGGATTGTAAGCGATGCTATAGCTCTGGTGAACTGTCAGGGACGCTTAATGTTGGGGTCATCCTACTGCCAAAGCCAGTTGTGCAAACGCTTTTTGAATGCACGTAAGAGTTGTGACACCCCTTGGCTCCACCAGTGGTGGCATGATGTGAGAGAATCAGACCATATGTGTCAGTAGCTTGTCCTACACATCATTTTGGGTGATGTGGGTGTCATTCTGCCTCCATGTTGATGTTGATCAAAGGGCAGAGTGTTAATGTTTTAAACATATGTATATGATATAATATCAGGCATTGGCCTACAGCTACCCCACCAGAACTTCCTAAGACCAGTTTCTAGCTGTCAGCCCCTTGTAGATATTCTGCACTGTAGAGGCCCAGAGAAGCTGACTTTAATTGTGGGATGGATGGTGCATTCCCACGCCCCAGACCACACTATGACCTGAGAAATGCTCTTAAAACTCAGCTTTGACAAACTGCATTTGGACTAAACCCCTCTTGACCTTGACACTAACCCATAGGTGTCTAATGAGCGCCTGCTTTTAATGAACAGCCTTGGAAATTTATTTTTCTTACCTGAATAACAACCTAAGTTGAACAATACTTTTGTCGTAGAACCTTTAAAGGAATTTACTGACTCAAATTGTAGACAGAATGAAAAATTAGTATGACTAAAGCCCACTCTCTTGTGACCCTATAAAAGCAGTAGTTAAAAGTGAGACCCTTCAAAGTCTCAGTTCCCAGAAGATGAGGGGCTAATATGTAAGTCTCAAACACTGATGACCAGATGGCTGTGGAACTAACCGAGGACTGCTAATAATAATAAAAATTGTAGTAATAACCAAGAACTATTGGTATTGACATGCAGTGGGAAAGAACAAGATTTTGCTGGAGAAAAGGGGACAGATGGAGAAAGGGTAGCACTTTTCTATGAGAAAAACCCACAATACAGTGAAGTAAAAGTGCAAGAATGAGTGGCAGGAAGTGGGTATACACTGTAGGATGGGATTGAGACCATCAAAGGCCCCCAAAGCCTTCTGACTCCTCTGCAGAAAGGCCTGAATGAACAGACTGTGCATGATAACTAATTTACATAAGCAAGAAACATGTCTTCAGGGGACAGAAACCTGCCCATGAAGGCGTACCACCCCCAAGCTCGGGCCATGCCCCCGTGATCCTGGATGTCTCATCATCTGGACTGAAGCAGCTGGATCAATGCTTATCAGCTGGATCAGTTCTGAAACCAGGACTGGCGTTTCCTCAGCTGGATCAACACTGGAACC
>WBMZ01016449.1:0-22794 GCA_013400975.1 Atrichornis clamosus | reverse complement strand
GAGGAGGGCGGCGGGGAGGAGGGAGGGGGTTTAATGCCCGCACACACGGCTCTCCCAGGGGGCGCCTACGCCAGCCCCGGCAGCCGCGGTGCGGCGGGAAGCGGCGGAGAGCCGGGCCCCGGGACCCGCATGCCGGGCTGCCGCCGCTCGCAGCCCGCACACACGCAAACAAAACTTTCCAGGCGCCGCTTAACGCTGCGGGCACCTGCAAGAAGAGGGGTGGTGAGGTGGCAAAAAAAAAAAAGAAAAAAAAAGCACCTTCCCCTTGGCTCTCCCCTTCCGAAAATGATGATAATAAATAAAAAATAAACAAATGGGCTTCCAGCGCGGAGCCGCGGTCCCCTCCTCCCCCTCGCTCAAGCAGTCATCCGTGCGCGGCCGCTCCCCCGCCCCGGGCTCCGCCGGGAGCAGCAGGACGACGACGCTGGCTGGACTTGGAGGCCCTGCTCATCACAGTGCGCCTGCCTCCCTCCCTTCCTCCTCCTCCCTCCCTTCCCCGCTGCAGTGGAGCGCGATCCCTGCACACACACGCACGCAGACACACACAAGGCGCTGCAGCTCCGCTCGGCGCCTACCTCACCCCCGCACACCGCCGCGCCGGGCCGCGCCGCGCCAGCGCGGGCAGCGACATCGCTGCGTCCTGCCCGCCGTGTCACCCAGCCCGGGGCGGGCGGGCTTCCCCCCGCACCCCGCACCGGCGCACACACACGCGCGGCAGCGCTGCCCCTGCAGGCCGCCACCACAGTCGCGCCGCAGCCGGCGCCGCCCGCAGGCCCGCGGGGACCCGGCAGCCGCTGCCCTCAGCAGACCCTGCGGCAGTGCTGGGGGTCGGGTCTGTGAGCGCTTCCCCCGCCCCCGGCCGTCCCTCCGCGGGGCAGGTGAGCGGCCCGGCCGGCCCCCGCGGCAGGCGAGGGTGGGCTGCATCGTGCGGAGCCCCGCTGCAGCCCCTTCGTTTGGTTTTGCTCTCCGACAAGAGCGTCACGAGGCCGCCGCTGCCGCCTCCCACCCTTCCTGGCTCAGCCTCCGGCGGGGCTGCCTGGCCTGGCGGCCTTTCCTTCCGTGGGGAACATCCTACAGCAGGCCGCCCGCGGGCTCCGGCAGCACCCGGCGCCCCCCTGCCCCCGCCTCCCCCCGGAGCAGCCCCACCCCCTGCCCGCCGGTGGGATGTTTGTACCTTCGCCACTCCGCAGCCAGAGGGCCGCGGCCAGGGCCAGCACTGCCAGGGCTGAGAGAGCGCCCCGGACCCACATCCTCTCCGGGTACAAGGCGGTGCTCTTACCTCGGCACAGCGCGGGGCTCCGCACACCCGCCGCCCAGCGCGCACAACTCATCGGCGCGGCTTCCGCCTCCGCTCCGCTCCGGGTAGGGCCGGGCCGGGCACCGCGGGCAGGCGCGCCCTCCCGGCACCGCTCCGCGCCTCCCCGCGGGCTCCCGCGCCCCGCGCAGCCCCCGGCGGGCGGGGCCGCCGCGGAAGGTTGTGTGTCAGGGCCCGGCTCGGCCGGGGAGGGGAGAGCTTGGAGCGCCTGGCCCGACCGTCACGCCGCTTTGGGGCTGCTTTCCCGGCCCATTTAATTGACAGCTGTTAAAAACTCCCAGGAATTTACCATTTATTGCTCGCGGCATTTAAAACTCTTGACATCCCTTGGCTTGCCAGGTGTTTCAGAGCAAACTCATTTGCGAGTGTGCTATTTCTTGCTCAGATACATCATTTTCCCTGCACACAGCATTTCTCCTGTACTCAGCACTGGTGAGGCTGCACCTCGAGTACTGCGTCCAGTACTGGGCCTCTCTATTCAGGAAGGTCACTGAGGTGCTGGAGCGAGTCTAGAGAAGGGAAATGAAGATGGTGAAGGGTCTGGAATAAAGTGCTATGAGGAGTGGCTCAGGGAGCTGGGGTTGGTTAGCCAGGAGAAAAGAGGCTCAGGAGAGAACTTGCCACTCTACAACTAGGTGGAGGTTGGCCTCTTCTCCCAGGTAACTGGTGACAGAACCAGAGGAACAGTCTTAAGCTGCACCAGCAGAGGTTTAGGTTTGACATTAGGAAGAATTTTATAATGAAAAGGGTGATTAGACAGTTGAATGGGCTGCCCAGGGAGGTGGAATCATCTTTGGAGGTGTTTAAGGAAAGACTGGACATGGCACTTAGTGCCATGGTCTGGTTCACATGGTGGTGTTGGGTCATAGGTTGGACTCAAAGATCTCAGAGGTCTCTTCCAACCTAATCAATGCTGTGATTCTGTGATTTTATAGCAGTATTCTAGTAATATTTTCTTTAAAACACACCAGAGCTGGTGAAAATACAATTTGATGTTTGCCTTTGGTGCTATGACACCTGATTAATCAACACAATGGATCAAAATGCAGTGTCACCCAGGAAAAACTTACCAAGATCATGTGCGTGAGAAATCAGAAACATTTTTTAAAAGCTCAAAACAGCTGTAATTTCTGCTCTAGACTCCTGGGTATTTCAAGCAAGAGTTGTTATTTACTCATAAAAGTTTCTGGGCTAATGATGGCTGTAAAATGCAATGTTTCAATCAATATTCTGAAGATGTGAAGACAGACAACATTTTCCTTTACTGCCCTGTGTTATATATAAGCTGTGGTCAAACAGACCTGCTGGTTTTGCCTGGACCAAACCCAAGCATGAGATATTTGTGTATTTCAACTTCAGAAGCACTGCTTAAAACAGCCATGCTGTCTGCAAACTACAAGAGAGAAAACCTGAACTTTCAGTAACCCAGGTTGAACAGTAACCCAGGTTCTGGAGCAGGAACTTTGGATACCTGATAACTTCACTGTCAAGTATTAACTTGTTTGTTGAAAAGTTGCTCTTCTATAGGTTCTGGTATCTGGTAGATTTTAAAGCCAATACCAAGTCAGTGAAATTTGCCTTGCATTCAGTCAGCACAAGTAATGCTTTTTACCCTTTGATTATCTGAGTAGCAGTCCAAAAGATAAACAGCCAATCACATTTAGTTTGCACATGACTTTTAACCCAGATAAAAAGACTACTATGTTGTTGAACACCACATTTCACACACTCATATTTTGATTCCAACTGGAAGGATAATGAGCATGTAGATTCCTGTAACTCCAGCACTGATTTAATGTCTAGAAGAGAGGGGGGAAAGAATGATGCTGATGTTTTTTTCATTCTGTCAGGTATCTCTAGCTCCACCAAAAGCATGTCTTGTGCCCAACAAAAGAGAGGAAGAAAGATATAATTGTAATGTTGCTTTGTGCTGGGTTCTCTGGTTTCCTTTGTAGCAGAGATGGAAGGGAATTCTTCTGATGCTGCAGAACCCTCAGAAGTTGTTTGCGGAGGACCCAATTCTCACTTCATGTGTAGAAGAAAACCTAAGGGTATCTGTGGGCTTCCTCTATGCCACAGTTGTTCAGGTTGTTATGCACCTATGATGTATGTTATACATCAACTAAAACTAAGTCTTGCTAGCCAACAGGAATGTGAAAACTTCAAGCAAAACACGTTGCCACTCCTCAGACATTCTCCTGCTCTGCATCTAATTGAATTAGGTACCTTCTTTTGGTACTGGCTGCCATCTCCATACCGTGTACAGTATAAATCCATAACTGCTAGTGCCGTCTCTGAGCCTGGCAACGGTGAGATTACTTTACCAGGGGATGAGGCAGGGGAAAAGGGCCTTTAACAGAGCTACAGAAGGTAAGAGGAGTTTGAGGCAAAAGTTCACAGCCCATCATAGAGTTAGAGAAAAAGCAGCTATTAAGAGGCACTTACTTCTTCATGTATATACTGTGCTCGTGCAATTTTTTTGATTGAGCTTCCTCTTCTGACAGTCCTGTTGCTTTTTCTGCTTGTTCCTCTTACATGGAGGGAGGAATGACTATGAAGAGCTCCATTCCATGCTTTGTCAAAATTATTCTGACTTTGTTGCTTGTTTCTCTGTTGCTGGCCCCTACCTCTTTCTCAGTCTTGCCCCTCTTTCCCCAGCTCTTGATCTCAACCTTCAGTTGCAGCATTTTTACCCTTCTCTAGCTGCACTCTCATGGCAACATATTCTCCTCATTAGTGGAATAATTACTGCAACCTGTACCTCCCCTGCTACACAAAAAAAGGCACGAATAGCCCGCCTGAGAACGTTCTGCTGCTGTCAAGAGCTTGGAGGTTTGACTTTGTAGTAGATGCAGCAGTCACTGACAGCTGGTGCTTGCTGGGAACAGAATGTAGTAAGTAAAAAGGGTTGAGAGATGGGCTGTAAGTTTGATGTCCCTAGGTGGAGACCCCAAAATAGTGACCATTCAGGACCATCATTTCTTCTGCAGGTTCCTGATGAATCTTTGTTGACAGCATTTTGGCTCTTTGCTTCTGATCATTTTGCTCCCACTCAGCACTTCAACACTTTCCATCAATTTGGTGACTGTTGTGCAACCCTGCCTACCCAAGCCGTTCCAAGGTGAACGTGGACAGCAGGTGGCAATAGCAGAGTTTGCAACATCCTTTGATTGCCTTCTCTCCACTCAAATATTTGTCAACCTATACTGGAATCACCATTTAATATAATGAAAATTACAAACATATCCATGTTAACATATCCATATTAATAATTCCAGTAGGAGGCTTAAGCATGCATGTGGAAAAAGAGAATGGAAGAATTCAGAAGTAATAAGTAGCTTTAATTGAAACTGCCCATAAAATATGACCGGGGATTTCTTTGTTGTTGAAATGGGAATCTGGAAGCACTTTTCACCATGAAAGAGATAAAAAAGCAGAAAGTCTTCATTTCATTTGAATGATCATCTAGCTTAATTGCAGGAGTGAGAATTCATAGTGGTAATAGAGAAGGCAATAATGATATAGGTGTTCAGATAAAACGGGGGCCAACCCTGCAAGTGTTGTTAGCAGTGGTATTTACTGTCACTAAAGTGAGTGGAATGAGCATACTTTACACCAATAAAATGTTATTTTTACACCAATAAAATCTTAGTACAGGACAAAATGTGGGTATATGGTATAAATTTTAGTTTATTAGTTTGATGTCTCTCTAGGCTGCAAAGAAACTAAGAAGACCTGAAGCTATAGTAATTATTCCTGTCACAACACTTCTGTGCATTTCTTTTTATATTCAAGAGAAAGGGTAGCAGCAAGCAATTGACAACAAACCATTGCAAGGACACATCAACATGGATATGTTTATATGTTTATGTTTTATGTATAAAGTTTACTGAACAGGAAGGTCACACAGGCTGAAGAAGGAAAAGGAAACTGTATATGAAAAGAAATATACTCACATCTGATTAAATACTGTGTAATAAGTTTGTCCCTACAGCTTCTGTGATTCTTCACATTCTTACCAGAGCAGTGCAGATGCTATCACTTCTAGACATATTTAGTCTAATAATATTTGTAAAGCCCTGTGCTTCAGTAGGTAATGTTTGTTTTACCCAAAGTGAACACTCTTTTTGCTGAGAGTTAATGGTGAAAAAAACAATCATCAAGCAATAAAGAAGATGTTTCTGTTTTGTGCTCTTCTTGTACTGTGGAGTTAAACAGTTTTCTAAAAATCTGCTTTATTCTATTCTTTGGTGGCAGAAGGTAACATTTGCCAAATCCATTAACTTACACAATACAGAACACTACTATTACTATGAAATACACTATTCATTTATATAACTTTTTTACTGTTCAGTAATGTTGTTTAAACAAGATGTTTTATTTCAGTTGTGTTGTAGCTGAGCCTGGAGGCTTTGCCTGGTGTTGTCTTCTCCATTGTACATACACAAATGCCAACCCCTTGCTCAAAACTCAGTGTTATGTGCATTGAAGAGAGTCACAGGTACTCGGAATGATGGACAGATTTGTGAAAAATAGATTGGTTTTACCTTAAGTGACACAGTTCAGTTCAGTCTCAGAAACTCCTAGAGTGTATTGAACATGACGGCTGGAGGAAGGCTACATGCTGTATTCACAAAGGGATTTGAATGCTGAAAGGTTCCTCTTTCAGGTACCTTGCTTCGTTTTTTTTCCTCCCATGATGTGTTGCTAGTTATCTCATAGATCCAGCATATGAACTTTAGCAGTTGTGTCCCCAGGTTTCTCTGAACACTGTAGCAGCTTCTCCCGTGGCCCCCTAAGCCTTGCATTTGTAGTCAGGCTCAGATTGCTCTAATGCCAGGGGCAATGTCTTTGCCTCCAGTTGCTTCTGGAGTTACACATAATCTTGTTGCCCAAAGGAGAAAACTGTAGTTCTCTTTCCTCCCTGTGAGAGCTGTTCATGTTGCATATTCCTGAGCTCTCATACATGGAAAATATATTCTGGTCCTTAATGTGTCTGCACTTCAGGAGCAGTTTACAGGTGTTAAACACACGTACCCTGTGTTTGATTACAGCATCCTCTACTTCAAAGTCAGCATATATGCATGTATATTATTTCTTCCTGTGATTGCCACAGCTGTGTAAGTGTATGGGCAGCAACAATTAATCTTCTTCGTGCCAAGGCCAGCTCTGCAAGTTCTACTGGGATTATTAATCCCATTGCAGGAGGAGGAGGTCATGTAAAAATAAAAACTAAAATAGGGTAAGAGGGTGGATATAACTATGTCATTATAAAGATGACACATCCAAATGATGATTTTCCTTGCTGTATGAGAATAGCTATCCCAGTACAATGCCCTTTATACAAATACAGCTATAGACATGACATGTCAGAAGTTGAGATACCAGGGAAATTGCATTGCTTTAGTTCTATCACGATAATTAAAATGGGTCCTATTTTTGACAGACAAGGCCCAAATAACATATGGCAATTTAAAATTACTTCATTTGGCAAATGATCTTCCACAAAGAAGCTTGTCCTTTCATGTGAAGTAAACTTTTCAACCCCCATTTCCCTTTTCTATCCTTCGTTACTGTTAACAGCTTCCCAGAAAGGCGCATCACGTCAATGAATCCAATTCTCCTAGTAGCACATTTTCATGAAGAGTAGTTAATGAAGGAGCAGTAAAGGTCAGAAGGGGTGGGAATTTTGTATGAGGGTGTGGTAAGGAGAGCCTTGACAGGTGGCTCTCCAGGAGTAGGGTTGCCACCTGTCACATGTCAAGAAAGAGGATGTGTGGCCAGGGAGGAAGGGAGGCAGGTAACCCTTCTGCCCCTGAGCTCCTGCTGTCTCCTCTAGGTTCGTGTTAAGAGTTCAGACAGCCCATGCCTCGGTCACCACTCAGTACCAACTCACCCCTCGTGCACTCTCCCACCATCTTCCAGTGTTTTCCATCAAAACCAAGTCTCATTCACAGATTAAATTAGGACTAAACTCTCAGTGATTGAAGGGGAGAGGTCTCTGCATATCCATGCAGTTAGGGGAAAGTCTCACTGCCCTGAGGACGTCTCACTGGTGCTGCCCAGCTCCAGGGCCGTTCCTCTCCCTCTGTGCCTGTCCACCCTCAGCCCCTTCCCGTGCTGGCTGTGGTGTGGCTCAGCACTTGGTGTTGGCTGGCCCCAGCCTTCCCGTGCCATACACTGAGGCTGTTCACAGTCACATTCTGCTCCCATTGTCCCTGTGCAACAAGAAGTGGCTCCTGCTGCTGGCAGTGAGGCAGACACAGCCTGCACTGCCCCAAAATCCACGCAGGCAGGATTCTGTGTGTGTGGTGAAACTCAGACACCTTAGCAAGGGGTAACCATGTCAGCTGCTGGTACTGTGGTGGGGGGGATGGTGACGGAGTGGTAACTGGAGTGTCTTTGAGGGCCAAACACCAGCAAGGTGTGCAGAGCTCCAGTGAGGGTGCAATACCATTGGGCATCACCTTCTGCCTGCAGTGTTGGCTGATGTCTTATCATGCTAACCCACCTCTTCCACACCATGCAGCGAGAGGAGAGCTAAAAACCCTCTTCAGGTGCCCTCTGCAAATAAGAATCCAGGACATTTCTCTTAGCTTCCCCATTCTTTAGTGATACATACCACCCCCTCAGGCTAGCCTCTAACCTCTAAGAACCTCTAACATTTCATCACCACTCTCCCCCTTCTTTTCTCTTGAATGCTTCCTCTTTCCACTGTAAGAAAGCACTTTGATCCCTGCTCTGCGTTTGCTTTTGCAAAGTGGATCCCAGCACTGTGTGAGGGAACACCTGGCAGAGGAGCAGGCACCAGAGCTGGGCACCAAACCTCCCCCACTTCGACCACGTTTCTGAGCATTTCCATACAATATTGCATGTGTCACCGGTGAGCAGTTTCTGCAGGTGACAACAGAGGACCAAAGCACTAGTCTGCAAGCTGCCTTCAGCCCAGTTGTCAGCTGGTGGGTTACCTGCTGTACAAAAGTTTTTTAAGGCACTGTCTTCCGAGTGGCTATGAAGACTTTCTCCCATTATACGGAAACCAGATTATTGCTGAACTTATTTGATCCATTCCTTGGGAGTAGTAAAATATACATTTTGCTCAGTAAAAACTCCATCTGGTCTCTGAGATGTAATGGCATGGCAAGCATCCACCCTCCATTGCTGTCACTTGCAGTCCCCATCCAGCCACTTATCAGTTCATCTGTCACAAGAAGCAGAAAGATTTCCCTTGCACAGGCAAAAAGTCACCTCCCTGAGGCCTCTACTAACTGGTCCTGCCTCTATTCTGGCTACTGGAGTGGCATATTTTAAGGCTGTAACAGCCTAAAAAGGATTTAATAGACTATCCCTTCTGCTCAGGCATTCAGAACAGTCTCTGTACAAGGAAACTGTGTAATGGGAACAAAAAGCATTGGGAATTAAAAATTAATCATTCCCGTTTTTTCCTTGAGGAGCTCTTTTATAATGCTTCAGAGGAGACAGGAGTTAGCTGATTAGGAAAATCAGCAAACTGAAGGCCTTCTTTTGAGATAAAATGTGATTTATTTGCAGCTGTGCAGACACAGTCTTAATCCACCCCGTGTTTATCAGGTTCAAAAGCACTTTTATCGAATTCACCAAAGAAAAAGAAGTGCCACAGGTTTGAACTTAACTATCATACTGATACCTGTAGGTCAAGGCTGACACCTCAGGCCTTTCCTTTCATAGAGGGAGACCCACCTCTCTCCCTCTTGGTCTGAGTTTATTAAAGCTTCTGACCTGTTGCAGTTCTTTGTGAATACACAAGTGACTCAGTTACCTTTCAAAAGCATCACATTATTCCAAGACAAAAATATTACTGAGTAGTATCCAGACGTGTTTGTCAGGTTTTGCTGATGCGTGGGGTTATTAGTTCTTCTGGCAAGTGTGTGTTTCTGCATGTGTTTCCTGCCTGTCTCTGTGCCCTTCTCCCTCCCTGGTTTTTGGCCTGTTGAGCCAGAATCCATTAGTGTGTTGCTTGAGGGCACTAAGCTTCCCAGTCTTGTTTACCAGTTGTAAGATTAGTCTTAACTACACTTTTAGGATCTCAAAGATGCAAAGGACATCTATTGATCAATTAACCTATGAACATTTATTGTGTGCAGGGTCTGGAGATACAATTTTTGCTTTTTCTGGACTTTCAAAGTCTCATGTCTTTTACAAAAGAGACACTTAGACCATTCAGTGTGAGTAAAAAGGCTCAGAATTGGAGGTCAGAGTGACAGACAACAAAGATGACCTAATTGTGGAGGTGTGTGAGGACTGTTTCAGACTAGTGAGAGGAAATGGAAATAAAGGAGGTCAAAGAGTTTCAGAAGATGCTTGTAACTGAGTATTTTTTGCCAGGTCATGAGCTGTAAGGGGAAATATGGAGTGTAATTCAGCTCCAGACATCTAAATTTAGATATTAAATGTAGGTGACTGCCTGTGAGCCACATATCTCAAGTTCCATTTCAAGCAATGGAGATCAAGTCCTTAGAGTTACTGGGGCCTGGAAAGCTAGCAAGCTCATCCTAAATTAGACACCTACCAGGCCAGTCAGTCAAAGACCCACTTGTGCTCCTGCTAAGGTACTTTTTAGACTTTGACAAGTCTATTTGGTACATCCCCAGATGCCTAGGGTTCCCCGAAGCCAGAAGAATCACACACAGCTCTCTGGTGATCGTGTTGGCAGGGGGAAACTGATTCTGTTTGCCCAGACAGAAACACATCAGATGGTCGGAACAACTGAATGCAATGCATCCTTTAGTCCAAAGCTCCCTGAATTTCCCAAAACCTGCTCATACACTTGCTCATTTCGCGTGGTAGACACATGAAGGACATAAACACGGCATCAGCTGCTCCTGGGCAGCCAAAGAGCCTCATCTGTTCAGTCTGTCTGCCAGGCTTACTTGCTATCACAGTCACAGTCTCATCTGTGGGGCTGTGGACAGGAGCTGTAGGACTCAGGGCTCTTTGGTAAGAGTGGCTGGATATCACTGCAGTAAACACTACCAATTGCACAGACATGGCAGGACAACCCTGGCACTGTATATATATGGACCGTATATGGAATATATAGGGAAGGCTGAAACAACATTTTATAGCTGCAGCACTAACATCTATAGTTCACTTGTTTTTAAGAGAAAAGGCATGGTAATTAGGTATTTCTCTTTTCACTTACCCTCTACTCAACTTAAAAGACTAAAAAAAAGGCAGAGCCCAAACATACCCACAATGACATAATCAGAACATATTTTTATCTCTTTCTTTGTAGAGTTCACTAGCAATGTTACAGACCTTTTCAGTGTATTACACAAGGATTACAAGAATTTAACTACTAATGGATTTTCACAGAAGAACATAAGATGAGTGCAGAACATTTCTGGAAATACAGTATGTTCATACAGTTCAACATAAGATGTGTGAACACATGAATACTTAACAGTGGGTATTAAGAATAGATACCAACAGGTAATATTGGAGGATATATGATGCATAGGTAATTGACTTGCACTTCATGAGAAAGCTCTCGCTCCCTCGTTGCTCACTGCACATTCCCTTCACAAGGCATTCATGGTACACATCTGCCTTAAAAGCATCATCAACTTTGTGTGTGCCACTGTTTTTACATGGTCTTGCCCTTTCTTACTGTTGTTAGGCTTCTGTTTGCAACTAAAGACTGTTACTTCCATCTGCTGTGGGTAAAAATCTGCCTCTGAAAGACTCTCCCTGTCCTTTGGCAGCATGCCACAGAAATATTTCTCCACAAAAACAGTAGCTGTCAGTGCAGGATTTTAAGGACTGCAGGATCATCTTGAATACTTAGCATTGTACCTTTAGATTAATTATTATTAGGTTCCTGCAGAATTTTCTGGGCCTGGACTTCAGAGCCTCTTACATTTCCCAGGTGAGCAAAGTGACTGATGTAGAGCTCACTGTTCATGCAAACACAGAGCAGCCTGGCAAGCTGCAGTGCTATGAATCTGATTCCTTTCCTTACTTTTAAGCAAGAGATCTTGAAAGAGAAGTGTTTCATCTTCTATAACCCATATATATTACTGTACTACCCAACAAAATATTTCTTCTCTCCTACACCCTTTAAAATCACAACTGACAGCACGATTCTTCTGATTGTCCATCAGATTTATAACCTCAGACAACACTTAAGTGGGTACAAACAGGCAGACAGGAAAATACAGAGAACCAAGAAGTCATTATTGGTCAGCATGGGGAGGACACTACTTCCAGCACACCTGCAGCATAAGAGTTTCAAGATTTTTGCTGGAAAGCCTTGAAAAGCACAATGCATTCACTTCATAAATGCTTGTGGCATCCTTCAGTCATATGTGATGGCTGAAGGAGACAGTGCCAAAAGGATGCATTGAGAAATGCAACACATGACCAGTTGCTGGCTAGAATCAGCATCTTTATGGAGAATGAGGGATAACAACACAGTGCAAACATGCTAAAGAAGTTCTTGGAAATGAAGACAATTTGATGAGCAAGAAGAAAGAGCAGAGAACAAATGTGTGGAGTTCAAAGGCAAACTGATGGAGAGGACCTGAAAGAAACTAAGGGCAGGCAGGAGCTTACATAAGGTGGTGAGGGTGCAACCTTTAGCTCAGCAAGTCCCTTGAGCTGCTGGCTATAGAAGAAAGAAAGAAAGGAATCCTCTCTGCTTCTAGTTTTTTTCTCATGCTATGAGCATCTCTGGCACTCCACAGGTGATTTTAAGGACTGCAACGTAAGGTAAATATAAAGGAGAAGTCTTGCAAATAGGGTTAGGAATTTGCATTGTCAAATATTTTGGAAACTTTGCACTGAAAAGTAATAGTCTATACATTATTTTCTCTAAATTTATTTCTCTAAATTTCTCTAAACTTTCTCACCTAATGACCAACAGTAGAGTATGCATTAAGATGCCATGTTTTTGTTACCAGGACAAATGGGAGAATAAAGGAGGTGTTTAGGATGTGGGACTCAGCACCAGAAACTTATTTGTACTACAGTCACAAATTTCTTTGTCTTATTTATCTGGCTGGAGAAAAACTGTGACATCTGACTAAGACACTGGTATGCAAATAAACCCAATTCATACACAGTCCATATTAGATTATTTGCATGATACAGAAGTGTCTCGTAAATTTGCTGAGTTGTCCATCCAACCCCTCATCACCTTTTGTGCTACAACACGTTCCCCCATGGAGCATCTCTTCTGTCAGAGCCACTCACCATCTCTGAGCCCTTTTTTCCCCCTTAATGTAAAATAAAATAAGTTTTGAACCAAAAGTTTAAATGGTGAAATACTTTTCACCTAACTCTTGTCATTTAAAAGTTAACCTAATCAACTAAAAGTCAAGCTACTGATTCAGTTCCAGGTGAATAAACTGAGAGAGTGGTTAATTTAATTTTAAAAAAATAAGTCTGTTCTTATTTGCAAAGATATTGTAAGCCCTTTAAGGTAGGCTGCAATTTTTTTCTTGACCTTGATAACAAAAACCTGCACTAGAAGGAAAATCCTGATTGCCCACATTGGGGGACCTGTCAGAGCACATCATTGCCCACTCCTTTCTCAGGTATCTAAGTCTTCCTTGGGTGGAAAAGAGCCTCAGGGAAGGAAAAGGAGCACAAATATCTGGCTTTCCCCCAAGTATGCAGTCAGGCTGTAGTCAGAGTGGATATCTGAAGCCCGATGTTGTTTGATCTATGACATATTATACCAAATAATATCTCTCTCTATTTGTTATATAAGAATGGTGTCATTTTTTGAGCTGTCAGACAGAGCTTGCAATTCTGTAACTTCTTTACAAAGCAGGTCACAAAACTAAGGATGGGGAAGAGGTTAATAGGACTGTATTCAAACGACTTTAGCAGCCACCTCTGTCTCTTTCCTGTATTTTTTATATTAATCTCTCGAAATTTTCATAGGTTTCCTGCATATCTTGCTGGAGAATATTTATATATTATTATTGAGCTGTTTATGTGTCTGTGGCTCCTCTTCTCATGACGCTTCTCATTTTTAAAATGTTCAGTAATACCTTTGTTTGAGAAAAAAAAGAATCATGCACAATAATTTGTAGATATAGACAACTTCAGAAAAGCTGTTTGTCTTTCTGAGCTCTCAGATTTAATTCTGCCTGTCCCTTTAATGTCAGCTGAACACTTAATACTGATGGGAAGACAGCTGGCTGCTCAGACATGGCTGTACAACATCTGTTGGCTGCTGTATGAGCATGAGACTTGGAACAGCTTCCACTCACTGTGCACCTGACTTTCTTGAAAATGGTCCAGTTTTTGTGTTTGTGAACTGATTTGATGCCTTTATCCATCATAAAGCATCTTCTCATCCCTTCTTTATCCTTCCTTGTATGTGTGCCACACCATCTGAAAATAAAGATGAAATTGGAAGAATGTCACTTGTTTTTTTAGCTTTTGCACTGTTCTTCCAACATTTCCTTTGTTTAAAGCAAAAATAAATGAGTTTTGGAGTGCCAACAAGTCTGTGTGACTCTTTGTCTCCCTTGCCACAGGTGGCAGAAGTAAGAAAATGAAAACACCCAAAGCTCACAAGCTTAGACCTATGGGCAAGGGGCTGCTAAAGAATCCACATGGGGATGGAGAGTCTCTGCTTCTTCGACATCTGAACTGGGAGGTCTCATTTCTTTAATGAGGGAACAGGTAAAGCCTGTGACTAGGAAAAGTGCCAGAGAGATTAATTAAAATAGCAGTGTTCAAAGAGCTTTTGGGTCCCTGAATGTAGCTGGCTGAGCCTCCAGAAAGGAGAAATCTTTCTGGGGCTGAAACCTGCACTCAGAATGCTTCCCATGCTGCTGGGAGCTTTCAGCAGAGTATCACAAGATGGATTGCAAATACTGCATATGTGCAGTTGCAGATGATGGCTTTCTAATTCTGAAAATGCTTTCTTTCTAACACACAACACATGCGTGTCTTTCCATGCCAGTGTGAATGTGTTCATACAGTTTGCTAAAATCACCCTTTACATTAAAGGAATAAATGGGGAGAGGGGAGCTTTATTTACCATCAACACAAAAGTAATTGGGGATGCATTTAATTGCTTCTTTCTACTTCACCTGATGCACTTTCTCAGGGCAGGACCTGCACAGACATACACACTTGCATAATCTCCATACACACCTGTGTAATCTCAAAAATGTGAGCTGATTTCCAGGGTGAGGTGAGGAGGTGTTGATGTACTCAGCCTTAATCACAAGGCTTGCAGACCCAAAGCTGGGAACACAAGTTCTCCTGGGACACGCACTCCTGGGCACCTGGGTGTATACACAGTCCACAGCCTGACCTCATCCAAAATTCCTGTAGTTGTGTTTGCTGCCCCATCCCTTGAGTGTGTTGGTCATTATTACTTGCTACAGGTGGTGCTTCATGAAGGCCTGCACACATGTTCTGGGTTGAAGTGAGCTCCCTTGAGTGAGGGTGGGGGGAGTTTACTGGGATAGGTACTAGGTGTTTTCCAGCATCCAGCACAACCAGGGCTTTGGGTCTTGCCCAGAACCTGTAGGTATTATTGCTATAGAAATAATGCTTTTTGCCTACTTTGTCAAGTTATGAGTGGATTTAGGCTATAAGCATTTCAACAGCTGCCTGCTCCTTTCCTTTGACAGGGAGAACAAAATTTCTTCTTTTGGCTGGTCTCCTGAAGTCCATAGGTCAGGATAGCAAACCCACTTCATCCTCTTTTTAGCTACAATAAACTCTGAACTGGAACACCTAAAGTATGTGCTGGATTACACTGGTACTCTTCTGGGGGTGTGTGGATGGATTCAAAATTTTTTTTGTGACTGTAGTGACTTTGTTAGGTCCCTTCTACACAAATGTGAGGAAATATGGACACACCAATTTCCATTTTTTGTTGCAGACAGAATCAGATTTGAGATTATGCCACTGATTGTGACAAGGCTAGAGTGTACTTGCATGTGAACATTTCCAAAACCTCTTAAAACACATTCTCTATGAAGTTTGAAAGGCAAGGGTAGAACTCCTTTAATTTAGGTGTTTGAAGGTAAAGTGTTTAGCCTTAGATTGACATTATAGGCTCTTTCTATAGGGAAATGTGCCATCAAAGTTGATACGTGTCATCCTTAAATGAATGCCTGTGAAAAGTTAAGCAAATAAGAGAGACAATTCCTCTGTTTCCTTCCATCATACTTAAAGAGAACATAGGGTAGTAGCCCTGACCGCTGGGGATGGCTGTGGATTGGTGGCAATATTTCAGTGTTTCTGGAGCCTGGCCATCCCTCTTCACAGGTGACAGAAGTAGAACACGACTATGAAGGCACAAGAGTAAGAGACAGAAGGACCTGAGATGACAGACATCTACAGTGACCATCTGGACCGGATGGCTCTCCTCCAGGAGTGATGAAGAGTGGAACAGCTGACTTGTTAATAAATATCTACAAGTGTTCATCTCACATTTATTATAGCACACTGAGATCTAACCCTGACTCTAACTCTAGCCCTAGGAGTACCGGTTAAGTTATAGATACTTTATTTTTCCATTATCCTGAAGAACAGAAATATTCCTAACTCTGAACTCATGCTAGAGAAATTCCAAAGAAATACCAACAAAGGACCAACCAGAATAGTAATTAACAAACACATTGAGAATGACAAATACGGAGTTGCTTACAATTAAAGACCAAATTACCACCTTTAATTAAGATAAATTCTGACTAGTTTTGTGTCCTTTTCTTTTGTAGCAAATTAATAAAGGGAGAAAGGCAAATAATTTACTGGATGAACTCTCACACAAAGGGCACTAAAAAAACCTTGAAAACCACAGGTTTGCAGGAGCTGTTCTATCATTAATCAAAAACTGCAAGAGAAAGGAAGCAAAAGATAGTAATATCAGTTTGAAATGAGGTTGAATTTGAATTATTCAAGTGACCACTACATGTAAAATTTTCTCGTGTACTATCATCAGACAGAGTTAAAAACAGAGTTAGCTAATTATTATAAAATGCGTGTGTAATTAATTAGCAAACTGTTACAGATCTAAAAAATTACTGAAAGTTAGAGATGAGCACTTACTCTCACCAAACTTCATTTCACTCAGCTATACTGCAAAACCTTCCTACAGTATTACTTTATTCAAGTCATAGAGTGAAGAAGGATTCCATTTCTCCATACAAATCCTGGAATACATCCATTTGCTAGGTTTCAGGTTCTGCATTTTTTGGTGTCCTTGGAGTAGGATGGGAGTGCAGCTGGTTGCAGTTGCTCATGTTTTATACCTCTCGACATATCAGAGCCTGGAAAAAAGCCGTGAGCGTGCCATCATGAGTATGTTGTCTTGAACAGTTGGCCAGAGGGATACAAAATAGAAACTCTAATGCCCGAACAGTTGCACTGACCTGGTGTCCTCGAAGGTTGGCTGGGGACACAGACGCTTCTTTTTACACTTTCCAGGAAGCATCCGGATGCAATTGAGTGAGCTAGGGAAAAAAAATCTGTTCTTCATTCCTTGGAAAGCTGAGGTAGTGTGGAAGAAATGCTTCAGGTTTTCCAGAATATGTTCCTAAAATGGTTTGGGAAAGAAGCAGCATGTTTGACCAGGGAAAGAAGGGCAACACAAGTTTGGAGGGGTGGAGTGAGTGGAGGAACTCCTGTCATGTGGAAATTACCCAAAGTTGTTTTTTTACTGCCTTCTGCTCTTTGTGGCACCACAAAGGTGTCACACACTGGGAGTCACAGGGTCTGTCACTGGTAATGTTACCACAATCTGTGGAGCCAGTTTCATTTACCTGCCCTCTGCTTCCCAACTGGCTACTGGCATTGAATGAAGAAGGTCTCAGTGGGGACCAGCTCCTGGTAGAGGCATTTCCTTGCTTGCTAGGATGAGAGAAATGGGTCTGACTCAGTCTAATACTTTCCTAACCCCATTTGAGTTCTGCTGAAGACAGGATCTCGATCTTACCTGTTCTTTTTGTACACTCCAGTCCTTCAGTCCTTGGAAACACAGTGACTTTCTGGACAAGAATTGTTTCTGTAGCTGAGGGAGTGGTGGCTAACCAAGTATTCTGCTCCAGAACCACAGTCAACATCACTAACACATCCGTTAAAGCCTGTGAAGTGCATGCAAGTAAAATTTGAGGAATATGATGGTCATTTGCCTTTATCCAGTGCCTCTAAGATTCTCAAATAAACTGTTGAAGATTAGAGCTTTGTTATTCTCTTTATTGTAGGCATAAACCAAGGGACGGAATAGTGAAGAAACATGAATATTCACTTGTAAAGTTTTGGCCAGGATGGCATATTCCTAATGAGCTAATGAAGACTTTGCAACACCTTCTTTTTTTTTTTTTTTAATATCTTCAGGTTAAAATGCCAACTAAATAAATCAAATTTAGGAGTGTTCAGCAGAGCAGGAAAGACTGCAGAGTACTGCTCCTGCAAAAATTAATAGAGACATTCTGGAATCCTGGCTCCAACGCATGAACGAGTCCGTAACCTCAACTATCAAAAGTTCATTATATATGTAGCTTTGGGGGATTTAGCAAGCCATTTCAAAGATTGGAGATTATAAGAGAAATGAAAAATAGATTAAATATGTTCATTACAATATCATTACTTCATTTTGCCTTCAGAAACTGGCACGTATGATTTGGCTGAACAGACATGGAACAGTTTATTTTGATCAGTCTGAAATACAATGCATTTTGCCCTGCTGCTCTTTTTCCATGGCTCAGGTTGCACAGGGTTTGATTAATGTCTGTGCTTTACACAGGGTAATTTTTACTTTTATGTCCCCTCTCGTGGTTATATAAAAAGGCAGTGTCTACCCTGGATCAGAACTCCCTTGTTAGAGAAAACACATATACATGCATTTTTTCTTTCCTTGAATTTTTGTTCTATGGTTTTAAAGGAAAATAACTCTGAAGCTCATAATTTTTGCTCTTTAATAAATACAGTATTTGCCTAGGAAGAGAGCAAACCTAGAAATGAATAATCAGCCAGAGTCTCTTACAGAATACAACCCTGACAGCTATAGGCTTGGCCTTATGGGATGCACTTTAATATAGTCTCCACAGCTAGTAACTGAAGGCAAGAAATATCTTGTTGGCCCTACCAAGACCATTTGATGTACTAATCTAGTTTTAGGTATCCAAGTAAAACCTGTTACTCCCAATGTTCTATATTTTGTCACTGGATTGTGTGCATTTAATTGGTAAATGAAATTGAAACCAATTGAATGTTTTTATGGTAATATTTATACCACTGATAAAAGACAGTGTGCCTCCATGCTGTAGAAGTTCAATCATCCCTTTTCAATATGGACAAAAGTAGATTTTTTTTTTACAAGAACACTTATGCAAAATTTAATTTCTTCAGTGTTGCTATTGTTCTCGTAAGTCTACAGGCTTCAAAATGCTCCATATGAGAGTTATTTAAGTTCAGAAGACTTGTCTAATAATTTCTATTGATGTACAACAGTTGTTTCATTGGAACTATTTGGGTTGTATCAACATTTAAAATACTGCAGGTGTTATTAGACACTAGCTCCTTGAAAGTAGAGCACCTTTTCATCTAGTTACTTTGCTGCTTTATTTCTAATGGATTACAACACTACACTGTGCCTGACTAAGAATTTTCTTTCTCTGTCATTTTCTCCTAGTGACTGTGATCTGCATTTCAAGGCAGCAGAAGCAAAAGCAGCTTTTCTGTTTAACCACCCCACTGATATAAGGGCATCACTGATAAACTGAAAACAAGGCGGCTTGCCTCTTGCAAAAGTGTTTCTGACTGGCTGTATCAGTGCTGCTCCTGTGCCCAGGGCTGGCACAAGCTGCTCCGCAGAGCTCTGTAGCAGCCATGGAGAGCCTTTTACTCACCATGAGCAACCACTGAAACACCATGAAGAATCCATATATTAACATTAGGCTTATTTAAAAATGGAGGAGAAAGCCCCAAATCACCTAAAACTCTCAGCACTGCAGTTTGCATCAAAGGAAATCCTCAGCTTTTGACCCCCAGCTGCTCTTTCTTTACTGCAACCTTTGCTATGCAAAGCATCTACCCAGAATTGGGTTAAGACCCCTAGGACATTAAGATCACAACTAAATCAGAGGGTTCAGTATACTTTCTTACCATACAAGCAGATGTATTTTTTCATGCTGCCAGAGTGCTTAATCCAGTCAGAAGGTAGTTTCTGAGATATGTGAGGAAACAATGAATAGATATTTTGTTACTATAGATATACCGACATTGTGTAGAAATAGAAATCACGATTTGGGAAGCAGGGGATGTAGAGGTGAAAAATGTTGCTTGACAGCTGACAAGGTAATTGGAAACTGACTTGACAACCTTCACTCCCAACAGCCTGATCCAGGACACCCACTCATTCCCACAGGCCGTGCACTGAATGTAGGGGTGAATTCTTCTTCTCAAAGCCAAAGACACACCATCAGGTGTTTCTACTGCTGCAAGGTGAAGGCCTCTGTGATTCTTATGACCAAGGCAGTATCCATCCACCAGGACACTGCTCTGGAGCCTCGAGGGTTTTTGATCTGCTCTGGCCGCTGTGCACAGCTCAGGCACCAGAAAAGGGCTGCAGCATGTCTTGGAGATGGCCAGCAGAGAACTTCCTCCACAAAAAGGGGCTTTTCATTGGCATTAGGTGTGCAGAGCTAGCAGAGCTGTGCTCTGCATTAGCCATGCTGCCCTCCCAGGATTTGCCAGTGCCAGGGGAAAGGGGCAGACAGAGGTCCATGTCCATTTTCTGTAAAGTCCCAGGAAGGGCAGCACTGGCAGCCTGCACACAGAGCCACTGCACCAAGACTGTCACCTGCTGTTGATGAAGAACAGCAGAGTATATGTACATGTGTAAGGACAGGAGAAACAGATATGCCCAGCAGCATCCACAGCACAGTCAGGTGGTAACACACAACCTGGAAATTATCCAGCAGGATACCTGACTCAGGCTTTGCTCAAATTAGGCTTCAGCAAAGGATGTGCATGCATAGGAGAGAGCAGAGGGATAGGCTGTGCCAGCACGAGTATGAGAGTGGAAACAGGGAATATAACATGCACTTAAAAGGGAATTACTTGTTTTCATGTCGTTAAGGAATGCTGTCAGTCCCTATGCTCATCAGAAACTGATAGCAAATAAGTTTTTCCAGAAAGTGAGTGTGATCTTAATAGCATCTGACTGCATATGTGAACATTTTCTGAATACAATGACATTTCTATTGCTTGTTTATATAAGGCATCCTTGGGAAGAGTACTCCATGACAAAGTATTTACTGTAAAAGCAGGACAGAGAAAAGTGACTGTAGATGGAAACCCCTCTTATTTCAGTGCTTTAAACATGGAGCTGGCTGTTTGCACGCTTGAAACCTAAGAGATCTTGCACTCAGCACTCTTTGCATGGCATCAATTTCCAGAGTGTGAAGAGGGGTCTCACAGTGTTTGAATCCCAGGCAGTGACAGCCTCTGGGCTGTCATGACAACCACAGGGCTGTGGCCACAGGCTCTGGATGCTTGCACACACTGCATGGCTGTTGGGTTTGTGACTAATTTCTTACCGTCAGCTGACTATTGACCTCTGCCAATGCTTCTTCTGCTTCACAAAATATGGGAAGTAATTTCTACCAGGCAGCTGATTTGTATTGCTGACTTAATGTTACTTTTCTGACTAGTGATATGAGATAATTTTGGAGAATAAGGCATCAACTGACCATTTTATCAATGGCCTAAAAATAGTGTACCATCTTTTGTCTTTAAGTTCAGTTGTGGCCCCTGAACCATTTCTCTTCTATTCTCAGGACATTCGTGATTACTCCAGTGGTGACAGAGAACACGAACAGCAACATCCCAGGCATGTCAGCATCTCAGTGCAGTGTGACTGCAATACAAATTATTTTTGGACTCATGCTGTGACTATTGAGGGGAAGAGACTCTCCATCTCCACCACAGTGCCTTCACAGAGCTTATCAGCAGAGCTTTTCCAGAGGGTGGAAAACCTAGGTAATCTCTTCTGTTTGAATCATTCATCTTTGTCAAGTATTTCTTGCAGTGATAAGCTTTCAGTTTAATTTGTGGATAGAATCGTTCATATTCAGAGTGGTGGTAGCAGCACTTTATCCAAACAGGATAAATTCTGGTCTTTACTTGCCACAATATCGTGCAGTTTCAAGAAGCTGCTGTTCGCTTAATTTGAGGGAGGGGAATGAAGAGTTCTGTAGTCCTCCAGTGGCACGCCAGGGATATGAGCAGCCCCTGCTCACCCAGTCCACATCTCAGCACCACCGTGAACTGCACCAGGGCCCCACCAGCCAGTGGCACCTCTGCCCTGGTGTGAAACCCTCTGAGCAGCTGCAATGGTGGCAGCCCTGGGCACAGACTCTGGGCAGCTCTAGGTCTCCCTCTCCAGGAGCAAGGCTATTGAAAAGACAACAGCTGAGGCTGATCATCAGTTCCTTCATTTGCTAGCTTCCTCAGAACACAAGATTGCGAATCCTTCACTGAATAAAAGCTTTCTTATTACACTCACATGACTGTTACATATTTGAGCTTCCAGGTTAAACAGTTAGGGAGCAAAGAGCAGTGAGGAAATACTTAGAGGCAGCCAATCTTCTCGACCTTCAGAGTGAAGGGGCTTCCCCTGACTCTTTGCAGTAGTTCATTCATTAGTTGCGGGGAAACAGCAATAATAATAACCATATGTCAGTACTTATGAGAACTTGCCCCTTCCCCACGAAGTGGGGCTGGCACTTCTGCAAAGCCACACAGAGGCTCAGCAGGTCCGTGAGGAGCTGGCAGCCTCCACGCAGTGATGGGAGCTCTGCCAAAGGTACAGCTACCTGTATTTGCATTGCAACAGATTACTTAAATGTAATAGGGTGGCAACTTAAAATGCTATCAACAGATTTGCCATTAGATGTGGTCTCTGTGACAACTTATTTCCATGGGAAGTGTAATGCTTTGACCCCTGAGCCTGTAGTGATGTTCCCCTTCTTCCTTGGTCATGGCATTCACACTTCCCTTAGCTGTATGACTTTAGGTAGCAGTCACCTGGTTTTCATAAGAAAGACCTGAACCTGGCCATCAGCTGCTGGGGTGGTCTGTCTCAGTGGCCCTCATTCACATTCCTGTTCGTTCAAGAGCCCAAGCACACGGACTCACAGGCACAGCAAAAACTCTCGCAGAACAGCAAGACTAATGGGCTCCACCCCTCAGCAAGATTGCACGTGTAGCCTGAATTGCCCAGAAGCCGTTTCGTATTTGGGACTTGGTACTGTGTCGAGAAGTGATGCTGTGACGAGCAAGACGAGAGAAGGGCGGGCAGTTCGGCTGCCTCCCGCCGCACCTCTGCCTGTTATTGGGGTTTAGAAGGTCGGAAAGAACGGAACCTCAGGATAGCTGAGGGGCCGCTCCAGCCGAGAGCCGTGGCTGGGGGCCCGGCGGGCCGGCGGGGCAAGCCGGGGTGTCGGCCGGCGGGAGAA
>WBMZ01016448.1:0-60114 GCA_013400975.1 Atrichornis clamosus | reverse complement strand
GGGGCCGGGAGCGCGGGAGCCCCGGAGCCCCCGGGACCCCCGGCCGCCAGCGCAGGTGAGCGCCGGGACGGGGACAGACCTGGGGACGGGGACGGACCTGGGGACGGGGGCGCTCCGGTGGGTGCGCGGCCGGCGCTGGGGGGGCTCGCCCGCGTCTCGGGGCCGTCTGCGGCAAATCCCGATTCTGCTCGGGCGCATTTAGCAAACAGCGCTGTTCTTCAGGAAAAGCGCTTCTGCTTCATGGAGATTGGGGCTTTGCAGAGCCGGTGACCTGCGGCGGGTGTGCGGGTTTGAGCTGCTCAGGGGTCGCCCTTGGCGCCGCGTCCTCCCGTGCTGGTGGCAGCGCTGGGCTCGGTGTCCCGATGGAGGGAGGGAGGGAGGGATGGATGGATGGATGGCAGGCAGGCAGGCAGGCAGGCAGCAGGCTGGCTGTTTTGGCCAGTAACCACTCTCATCACCTGCCGGCCCACCCCACGCCGTGCTGGTGAGCTCTTGTGCTGCTGCGTGTCCGCCCGGCCTTTGGCGGCAGGTTTGGCACATGGCACCTTGTCGCCACAGTTGTCACTCCCAGGTTTGGGGAGTGGCAACATCTGGTCTTCCAGACCTTCCTTGAGGTAGGAGTTGTCCTCCCTCGTTCAGTCACTCACAGCCATGCGTGCTTCTGCTGTGGGTTAGCTTTGGATCATGGTTTTGGCAGGGCGTGAGGGAGTCTTTTAAGAGGTCCCAGAAGAGAGTCTGTTAAACACAGTGCACTGTGTGTGCCTGAGATGGGGACCTGAAAGTAAAGAAAGTTGAATGTCATAATAAAGTCATTAGAAATGCATGACTTACATTTTGTTTTCATCAACAAGATGGACTCGAGTTTCTAGTATTGTCCACTCATGGGAGCAGTTGAAAAAGCTTAATTTCTGCAACTTCTTCAGCTGGAAGGTTTCATTTATCACAACTTCCTCCTACTCTCTGCCTGTGTTAGCACTAATAGCAAGAGTGCAAGGATCTCGCATCACTTTGCCAGCATTTAAGAGTTCCAACAACCTTCATGAGTTACAGGCTGTGCTTTGTGCACGTGAGAAAGCTGAAACACAGAGGAGTTCCTTGTTTGGTGTCCTGCAGCAAACAATGGTCAGGTTTGGGAATGGAACTTTGCACTGTGTTGGTTTTTAAGCTCTTGCTTTAACTGCATGTACTGTTTCCCACTAGATGGTTCCTCAGGCAATACTGTGAACTTGCCTGAAAGTTGATTGGAAGTTTCCACCACAGCAAGGTTCTCGAGTCTCCTATCAGATGCTTTTCTCACTCTCTGATGTCTCTCTGCCTCTCTCTCCGGTGATGCTGTTTTACTCCCAGAATGAGGCATGGCTTTACCTCTCTTTCTCTCTTCAGTTGCTTTGCCTGAGCTCCTTTTTCCCTCCCTCTGGCTCTTCTGGTTGGATGTAAGGTTCTGCTGAGCTTGAATGATGGTGTATTGCTCTGGTGCTGCTTCTGGAGCTGGGAGCCCCCAAAACTGGAGCCTGTGTTATCACCACGTGTATGTTCTGCTTTCCTATCTCTCTTCTTGCTGACAACGTCTTTCATCGTCAGCCCTGCACACAAACAAGGTTAGCCCCAGTTCAGATCACATTAGTGTAATTCTGCTTCCCATTACTTTTCCCTGCGAGCCTGTTTTGTGGGAGTGTGTGTGTGTGTAAGGTGGGCCTTGAACAATATGAAATGTCAAAGGAGTCTTTATTTCGTAAAGGAAAGGGCACAAGCCAAATTCTTTAGATCCAGTGCTTGTTTAAAGCTTGATCCTTGTAGCTTCCACATAGCTAGAACACTTCTGTGGAAGGTGGGAAAATCCATGGCTCTCCAGTGGCATCTCGATGCATAGAAGATGCTGATTTTTGGTACTTATGTGCTGATTTTTATCAGCCCCTCTGGTAGGGAAGAGGGTGCTCTGTAGTGTCTCAGAGGCCTGAAGAGTTGGGTGTGTGCATTTTCATCCCTTGCCCAGGAAGAGTCCATGGCACATCTACATCAGTCTAATGGTTTGTGTAAGTAAAAGTCAGATTAATCAGGGGCTTAGAAACCTCTAAGAAAAGGCATTGTCAAACCAGCATAACTGTGTGTCTGGTATGTAGAGTTGGATGAACAATGAACTGCTATTGAAAGAACGAGTGAATCAGTGCAGGGAACTGTGTGGCAGGATAGGAGAGATCAATGTACAAAATGGAAGCTGATAATCTGAAAAAAACTTTGTGTGATTTTTATATTTGGTAGAGGTAGAAGTCATATTATGACAAGCTAACTAAAGGAAGTTAGAATATTCCAAACTAGGGTTTGAGGAAAACCCTGAAGATACAAAAGCCAGGCTCTTGATTTTAGGGGTTGTCAGTGCTTGAATGGTTCTCCACACCTTTCCAAGGATTCCCCAGTTTTTTTCCTGCCTAGTTTCTGAACCAAGTGTGACACTTGTGTGTGTGCTGGAGAAGGAACCAGAGGCAGACAGACCTGCGGTGCAGCTCGGGTCTGTGCTGAAGGTGCAGCCCCGTCGCAGGAACTGAGAGAGAGCAGTGATGGCCTGATGGCACGGGTGAGACACGGACTGCATTTTACAGAGAGACTCGTGGACGTTGCAGAGGAAGCACATCTGTTGGCACCGGAGCAAAGCCGAACTTCTGATCGCCACTTACACCAAAGGGAGGAGCTGCAGCGTGTTTTCTCCTGTGAGGAAGTGACTGGCCCTGGGTGTGAGCCTCCAGCAAACCCTGCGAGGGGGGAGTCCCCCTCTCTCCCAAACTCCCGTGTGCAGGCACAGTTTGACACACTTACCTGCTGCAGGATTTGTCCCCACCTGTCATGAAGGGGAATTTGTGGGTTAATTTTACAGTCAGTCAATGCTCAAATGACTTGTCTGCAGCATGGACTTGTTTTACCTTGTGATCCCAACAAAAAAATCAAGACCAAGCTTAAAACTCTTTGAGAACACACTGAAATGTCTGTGAAAGCTCAGGGCTGGTTCAGATCTGCCAAGTGTATTGATTGTGTGGTAAAGACATGTCAAACACGTGTGTACATCAAAATTCCTGTGGTCTCCTCCCCCAGCCAAACTGATGCCTGCAATGAAAGTATCTTCCTGCAGTCTCCCACGCAGCACATCACCTGTGAGCTCTGCACTGCTCATTTCTTATAAACTAGAGAGGTATTTTGGTAGTCCTGGGGTTAGTAATTTTGCAATTTGTTTGTGGGCGTTCGAGCTTCCGTGTCTGTCTGACACTGCAGCCTCACAGGGGTTTGGGGAACGCAGCTCCATGTGTGATCTTGCTGCTTTTTTTTTTTTGCTTTTTTTTTTTTGCCTTTTCCTCTCTATAGCAGTTGTATGTTGTAAACACCAGAGCTGTGGCTGATAAACTTCATAAGAGGAAATTTGTGTTAGTATATTTTCTGTTGGCTGCTGGCTTGTTAAATACTGGCTGGCTGGTTTCAGATGTGTCTGTTACACTTTGCATAAATTTACCTTTATGGGCAGGTATGTGTTCCTCAGGTGTGTTCCCTCCTGTTACTGCTGTAGTGCCCTATATTCTCTACGTGGCATTCAGTAAAACTGAGGTTTTATTTTTGTCCTAGTGCATGGACTAGTCCCTGTGCACCTCAGCTCTGCCTTGGCCAGCTCTCCTCTTTGGTAAAGATACACATTTATTACATTCACACTAATTACTGCAAGGGGAAACCTAAAGGAGGGGAAAGCAGCCTGTAGCTTTCCTACAGAGTAAAGAATAATGGATTGAGGCAAAGGGGACAGAGGAAGTTGCGGATTTGCCTTCATCTGAGAAGTGGAATTTTGTCTCACGGTTATTTCCCCCCACCTCTCTTCCTGCCCAGGGATGAGGAGCTCTGGGCACTGTACGATGGGTTGATTGTCTGTATGACTCTAAGGAAGTGATTAGTGCCAATGGATGCATCTTTTCTGATTGCTCCCTAGGAAATCACTCCTCAAAATGAATGAGGGATTATGGAGCAATTGTCCACTACTAGGAGCCTGTGCTGCTGGTGCTGATCTGAACCAGAGGCAGCAGTCAGTGTGGAATGGCTCCAGGTGCATTTCATTCCTAGTTTCCTAAGAAAGTCTGTCTTGCACAGTTTTTTACTTTCTGCTTACAAATATTCCACAGAGCAGAAATACATGTGAAAAGGGGAGTACACTTGAATTCTGTGGGAATTGTGTGGAGTAACTTCGCGTTTGGACCTGTGGAAATTGTTGGGCACGTTCCTGCTGCTTTGGGGCCTGTGCTGTGTGACAGTGGCACTTCCCTTCCTCTTGCACGGTCTGGCAGGTCCCAGGCACTGCTTCGCTCTGCAGCTTCAGAGTTTGTTTATCTGCAGCCTGGAAGCAGCAGCTGTGGCAGCCCCACAGCCGTGGTGGGCACAGCTGTGGTGGGCACAGCCTGTCCCACAGCTGGGCTCTCCCTTGTTCTGTGCCTGGCTGACCTGAGGTTCTCATCCAGGGTGCAGGAAGGGAAAGGAAGGAAAGTTCCCTTCCTCCTTTTGGGAGGAGGCAGCAGAGTGTACCTGCCTTGCACCCAAAATGGGTGTGGGAGGGTTGTGGGAGATGTGGCTGGTGGGGGAGGAAGAATTGTTATGGGAAGGTGTAGGTGGGGGAATGTGGAAGTGTTCTAGCTAGAAGATGTTTTGGGGTGTATTGCAGCAGGAACTGGGGGTGTCTTAGCACAGAATGTGAGTGTCTGCAGCCCTGTCTGTGGGAGCCTGTGTACCTCCTGAGGCTGGGCCTGTGGGTTTACATCCCTCTAAAACGCAAGCCTCTGTCTCCCCCTGGCTCTGAGGGATGCACAAGTTGTACAGGAAACTAATTTGTTGGGTGTAGATTGATTAACTGGAACCTCAGGCTACCAGACCTACAGGTCTGAACCAACCACAGTATAGGATTTCTAACAACAACCTGTCTGCCCACCAGGATGCAAGTCTGAGGTGATGCTGAGGCTTTAAATATTGACAGTTATAATGGAGATTTTTTTTTTTTTGAAGACTGCTGCAGTGAAAGACAAAGAGCACATATCAAATTCTTGTTCAATTTCCCAAGGCAAAGGGGAAGATGGAAGTGCGGTGGTGCAGGACTACCCATCTATGCAGAGCTTCCTCATATAAGAACTGTCACACTAGATCAGATCTGAGCTCCAAAAAGGAGAGCACTCTGAATTTAGCCAGAGGAAGGGGGCAAGACTTGGTGACTAATGTATCAGAGATGGTGGAAGTCCAGAGTTATTCTTACTTCAGTATATCTGTTCCAAGTTCTGTTGGAAAAATCATATTACATCCTCTAAATCAGAAAGTTTGGAAAGACAAGGTATTGAGCTTGAAGTTGACGTGTAGTGCTCATGGCTTAGACAGGCACTTCTTATCTGCTGGGATGTGGTGCCAGGTAGAAATCCTCAGCAGAAGGAAGCAGCTCAGCCATTGCTGTGTCTTCTGTCTCTGCTGGTCAGTAGAGTTGTGGTAGTTTGCTGATTTAGGCTGAGGTAGCAGATACACCAGAAACTTGCTGATTTTGTTGTTGATGAGCAGAAAACAAGGCCAGCTTGTTTTGCTTTATTCAAACTTGTCAACCTTGCCTCCTCCCCCTTTACTCCCCTCCCTGTTCAGGCCCAGGGGTGGTTTGTGGTCTCTCTATCCGGTTGCTGGTGATGCAGCCTGTGCTGAGGAAGCAGGACAGATAAAACAGAGCTCATATTTCTGGGAATCCTGACCTCACTGCTGACCAGGAAGTGGTGTGTTCCCAGGACCTGGCAGATAAGATGCTGGGCTCCTTGTCGTGCTGAAGCCCAGGGCTGGCTTGTGAGGAGCTGCCAGCAGGACTTCATGGATTGGGAGACCCAGTCCTTCAGCACCACGTTGCCCAGCTCCTCTCAAAGTCTCTGCACTGACAGCTGCACAGCCATATTTTAAGTTGTGAATGAGCAAATCCTGTGCTGGTTTCATGGGCTGAGGATAAGTGACAGGACTGCTCAGGGCACCTGCAGGGCTGAGTTTGGAGCCATGGCTGTGTAACACCTTCCAGGCTGCACCACTGGGATGTTCCTCTGCTGACCAGGTGGAAAAACTCGGGTAAGTGAGAGGGAATTGAGGTGAGCTGGTTTCTCTGCTGAGGTGGTTGGAGAGAGTTAGAGCCATTTCCCTGTCTCTTGCTGAGAGCCAGTGCCAGCAGTTCCAGAGTCTCCCAGCACGTGGGGATACCACACTCTGCCACTTGTCATCTGTGCAGGAAACTGGTGGTTTTATTGCTGTAGTATTTTGCCTGTGGGCAAATGGATGGAGCGTGAGGGCTTTTCTGACTGTGTTGCTTGTCTTTGAGAAAGGAAATGTCTGACTGGCTTCTGGTGTATGCCTTTTGTTTCATCCTGTGTTTGAAAACAGCACTTTGTACCTGATAGTGTTCAGCTTCTTGTTCTCTTCTTCGCATTCCTTGGATGTACTGAAAATAAATTGTAGAGCCCTGCCAGGGGAAAGGCTGCAGATGGAATTAACAAACCTACTCTGATTGCTTCAGCCTTAAACCTTTTCTGTCCTTACAGAGAGGGGATGTACAGCAGAGTGTTATTTGTTTGTGTGTATAAAAATGCATGCATACTTGGAAGCAGTAACAATTCTTTCTCCCTCTTTCAGACTGGAACTGAGCTCTTGAAAAACAAAGTGGAGCTTGGAGCATGTTGCCTGAGGATTGCCTTACACAGCCAGGGGTAGGAACTTACTGTTTCTCTTGGCTGCTTGGTCACAGATGAGCTGTTGGGACAAGTGTCTTTGTTCTCCAGAGGAGATAATTCTCTTCTTTGTCAAATGCAGATGTAGATGTTAATCCTAGTCTAGAAGGGATTAAGAAAGGGTTGCATTGAGATAGAAGAAAATGCTGTAGTTATATGTGGCTCAGAGGCTCTGGACTGGAATTTTGGCTAAGGTCCATGTTTTCCTGAGCTATAGGGCTATGCTGGCTTTCCTTTCTTTGGGTTCTTTTGCATATTAACTTTCTACAGAGCCCAGCACAGAACTGAGCAAACAATATGTGTATAATAAACAGCAACAGACTGTTTTCCCTTTCCTTGCAGGTGGTAACAAAGCAGTGAGCAGGATGCCCCCAGGCATTTACTGCCCTACGGAATTCTGGTCCAAGGGGGAAAACCAAAACATCCAGGTGGACTTTTTGCTGCCCACAGGCATATACTTAAACCTCTCTGTGCCCTGCAATGCCAGCCTGGGCACCATCAAGCAGGTAACAGCTTTGTACCAGCTGCTAGGTGACAGGTCTGTGTTACAGCCAGAGGCCCATCTGCTCCTGAGTTTTGCCTCCAGTAGCAGGCACTTAGGATGAAAGTTTAAAAAAAAAGGGTATGAAGTCATGTGGGAGTGCCATCCACAGGGAGAGAAGGATCTTTGGGAACTGGATAGTGTTGACAAGACTTGAGAAGCTCTTGGCTCCTGTCACAGATTTCATGTTAATGGGGGCAAGTTACTTAACCCGATTCTGACTTTGGTGTAAGTAATTCCTCTGTTTCACAGGACCACAGTCAGCAGATGCTTACTGTGAGATAGTCAGGTGGGGTTATTTAAATACTCAGGTTGAGGGATTTACATTGCCTGAAACAAATGGCAAGCACAAAGAAGGGAAGTCAGTTAAAGGAACCTGCAAATAAACCCACCCAGCAGTTCAGCACGAGCTGGAGCCACCAGGCTTGGCTGAGAAACAGCCTGGGACTGTGGTCCAGGAGTGCTGTGAGGAGCTTGGGCTGTGCGCTGCCTTTGCTAAACAGTGGTGCTGGGGGAGAGAGGTGGGCTGGCGGCGCTGGTGGAGGCTGGGACAGGCCCCTGGGGGCTCTGACGGGGGCTGCCCCGCAGGTGGTGTGGAGGCACGCGCAGCACGAGCCGCTGTTCCACATGCTCAGCGACCCCGAGGCCTACGTGTTCACCTGCATCAACCAGGCCGCCGAGCAGCAGGAGCTGGAGGACGAGCAGCGCCGCCTCTGCGACATCCAGCCCTTCCTGCCCGTCCTGCGCCTCGTGGCTCGGGAGGGGGACCGCGTCAAGAAGGTCATCAACTCCCAGATCAGCCTGCTCATCGGAAAGGGTCAGTGCCCCCATCGCGGTCATGGCCTGGTGGCTGGAGGTGGAATGTGCTCCTGCCCCAGACAGCCTGGCCACGCATGGGACAGTGCTGGAGCCCTGCTTGTGCAGTGGTGACAGCAGCAGGTTTGATCTCCAGTGGATCCGGAGAGGGAACGCTGTGTGTGCAGGACCAAGGAAGGTGATGCTTCAGCTGGCAGAGTGCTGAGGTAGTTGGGTCAGTGCAGTTGTACACCAGAAGTAAATGACTGCTGGTAGCTTGGCTGACTCTGCTCCTTTTGGCCGTGTGTTTCACAGACACTGGAGTAAAAGGCTCATTTCCCCCACTGGCTGCAGGTGCTTATTCTGCCTTTCTCTCTTCTCCCCACTCAGGTTTGCACGAGTTTGACTCTGTGCAGGATCCAGAGGTGAGCGATTTCCGCAGCAAAATGTGCCAGTTCTGCGAGGAGAGGGCAGCAAAGCGGCAGCAGCTGGGCTGGGCAGCCTGGATGGAGTACAACTTCCCCCTGCAGCTGGAGCCCGTGGCCAAGGGCCTCGGGACTGGCTCTCTGCAAACCCCCACCAAGAACATCTTTGTCAACGTCAAGTTCCAGTCTGGCGGGGTAAAGCACAAACTTTTCTGTGACAGTGTTTGATGGTTTGTGCTTTTCCTTTGGAAACCTCTGTGTGTTTGGAGGCAATTAATGTGTGCATGGACAGTGTTTCGTTCAGTGTTCATCTTCGTTCTCCAGATTCCTTTGCCTGCAGAGGTGGTTGGGAGGGAGACTGAGCCTCCAGCCAAGGCAGCTGTTCCCCTTCCTGAACATGCACTGGGTGTACTGGTTAGCTGGCAGCTGAGGTTGTTGCATGTACATGGGAGTGGAAAGTTTTTGGTTTTAGGTAGGAAAGGAGCACAGAATCCAACACATACCTTTCCTTTGGAAGCTCAGGAGTCTGCTCAGCTCATGCTCAGCAAACACTGCTTGCAGGCACTGCTCTGTGTTGCCCAGGGGCCCCTGTTCTTGCCTCCTGCCCTTGGTTCATGTTAGTTTTGCATGTTGTGCCTGGGCATGAAGCAGGAGCCACCCCCATGTGGGAAGGGCCCCCCAGGGCAGTGTGTTTGAGCATGGTGACCCTTCCAGCCTCTGCTGTGCTGGTGGAATGACTGTGGGAAGGTTTTTAATAACTGGCAACCACATGAACTGGTGATTCTACTTAAATTGGACTTGAAGTTCCTGATTTCTGGCTCGTGCTTGTGCTGCTGAAACTTGCTCCTGCCCAGTTTGGCAAACATCCCTGCTTATTGCTGGCTGATGTGTGTGGGATTGTGCCTTCCTGTCCTTCTGCTCACTGCCAGCAGCAGGACTGCTGTCCCCTGCTGTGTGCCACCGCAGCCCTTGGCTGCTGCCTGACAGCTGTGCTGTGTTGCTGGGGTTGCAGGAGAGCTTCACGTTCCAGATCTCCCCCCGGGAGTTCCCCATCACGCTGATGAGCTATGCCATCAAGAAACAGGCTACTGTGTTCCGCCACGAGACCGTGCAGAGGCCAGAGGACTACACCCTGCAGGTGAACGGGAAATGTGAATACCTCTATGGCAACTACCCCCTGTACCAGTTCCAGGTGAGCCTCGTGTCCTGCTCTCTCAGAGAGTCTGTGCCTCTTGCTAGGGGCGTGGAGTGAGACCTGTTGTCAAGGGGACAGTGCTGTTTACAGGAGTGCAGCACATCAGTGACAGGACCTGGATCCTGCTTAGGGCAAGGGGTACTTCTAGCAGCCTGGCAAATCCTTATTTTTTTTGGGCTGGTGATCTCAGCCCGTCCCTGGGTGCCAAGTGCTGTGTAAATACATTTAGAGACTGTGGTTCTGGAAATATCTGCTTGCTTGCATGGTGAGCTGGGGGTTCTCCTTAAAGTTGGGCAAGTAATCCTGAGTCATATGCTCCTCTGGCAGGGCAAACTGCTGCTGGGAGTGCTGAATCCTTCTCAGTGTTTGCCCTTAATGCAGCCATTTGAGCCCATTGATGAAATGCCAGCTTTAAAAGGCTATTCATATTCTCAGTTCTGGCAACATTAGTCCAGCGAGTTGCAGGTTTTTAAGGCAAGAGGAGATAATGGAGAGCTGGAATTTGATGTTGCTGTGTCCTTCCCTGCCTGGGCCGGTTCTGGTTTGCGCGGGGCTCTGGGCGGGTGGCCCTGGCTGACCCTGAGTGACCCTGTCCCCTCTCAGCACATCCGCAGCTGCCTGCAGCGGGGCCTGACCCCCCACCTGACCATGGTGCACTCCTCTGCCATCATTGCCATGAGGGACGAGCAGAACAACATCACCAGCCCCCCAAAGGCGGCCGCCAAGCCCCCCCCGCTGCCGAAGAAAAAGGTAAAAGGCGGGGACAGTGACCCCTGGGGTCACCCTCGGCTGGGGGAGGTGCTGTGTGTGGCTGGGAACAGCAGGGGGTTCTCCCTGCCCTTCTCAGGACAGGTTCCTAGCTAGGGCCCAAGAGATGGGAATTTCCAGCCAGCCTTCCATCCCCTCCACAGCTTCCCGGGTTGTCCCAGCCTTTGTGTTCTTTTCTGTGGGAGCAAGAAGCAGGGGACAGGAGATGAGTTCAGGTGCTGACTGGAGAGGCCTTTGTTGCATCTATTTCTGATCAGAACCCTTTTCTCTTTCCAGCCAAACTACGGCTCTCTGTGGTCCTTAGAGCAGCCTTTCTACATTGAGCTGGTGCAAGGCAGCAAGGTCAATGCAGACGAGAGGATGAAGGTGGGTACTGACTCACTTTGGGGTTTTGTACTTTGGCTTTCCCAGTCACATCTCTCTTGTGTGGTGAGGACAGTGGTGGCTGCCAGTGTGATCTCACCTGATCCCTGTGGTGCTTCATTCAGCCTTTGGGCAGTTTCTGAACTGCAGCACAACAGGAATGGGAGGGGAAGTGGCCAGGCAGCAGCCCAGCGTTAGAAAAGCTTCTGCACAGCAAACAGAGCTGCTGCCCTGGGGTAGTGGCATTTCAGAGCTGTGTGCAGGGCAGGGAAGCTGCAAACAGCAGAGGAGAGGGAACCCAGCTCTGAGAAGAGAGTGATGGGAGAGGTGGTGACTGGCAAAGGGAAGGCAGAAAGCAGGATGCAGCAGAGCCCTGGGATGTGCAGGGTGTTTGCCATGAAGGGGAGCAGGAAAATGAGGAGAAGGGGAATGGCTGCTCTTTGGGAAAAAAGGAAATGGGGTAAGAATGTATGAGATTACTCAATATGCAAATCTGCATGAAGTAAGAAGATACTAATGCCCCTACTGAAGCTGAGTAGAGAGAGACTGAGGCACTGAATGTCTCAATGAATCAGGAAAGAGACAGGAGTAGGACATTCTGTTCAGGGGAGTGGGTGCCCTGTTCCATTCCTCTTCTAGTGATGTGCCTTCAGCAAACAAGGCAAGTCCCCGTGGATTCATGTGTTCTCTTACTTCTCCTGCCCTCAGCTGGTGGTGCAGGCGGGCCTGTTCCATGGCAGTGAGATGCTGTGCAAGACAGTGTCCAGCTCGGAGGTGAGCGTGTGCTCCGAGCCCGTCTGGAAGCAGCGCCTGGACTTCGACATCAACGTCTGCGACCTGCCCCGCATGGCCCGGCTCTGCCTCGCCCTCTACGCCGTCATCGAGAAGGCCAGGAAGGCTCGTTCCACCAAGAAGAAGTCCAAGAAAGCTGTAAGTGAAGCCGGCGTGGGGCTGAGCCAGGCTGGGCAGGGCTGGAGAGCACAGCACACGCTTCTGAACCAAGGGCCCTTGGCTTTCAGAAGGCTTCATGTTAATAAAAGAGCTTGCAGAATAACTGCCAATAACTTTTTCAACAGAAACAGGAAGCTGAGGAGTGGCTGCCTGTAAGATAGGCTGGTTAGATGTAATTTCTTCTCTAGAAACACCATGAAGAAACATACCCAGCATCTGACTGCACTTAAAGAGGAATCACTGGTGTTGGTGTCCCTGTTTCACTGTTCTGCAACTTCCTTGTTTTGTAGTTGAGGTTAAACCATGGTCTGTGTTGCATTTTCTTTCTAATAAGGTCTTTCCTGCAAATCCCCAGTGGAGCAGATTAGCAGCTGGGGAGGGACAATAAACTGGGGAATGTAAACAGTGGTTATGGCAAAGCTTTAGGTAAGGTAAAACAAAAGTGCAGGTTCTCCAAGGTTACTGTTCAGGTGTCGCAAATGGAGGATAGAAAGTGTTAAATCACTTTAGAAGCTCTTGATTTGAGCTTCTTAATCAGAGATGTAATGATATTTCTCACTTTCCTCACCTCTTTTCCAGAACTTGCAGCTCATTAATGACTCAGTAACTAAAAGTAGATCCAAGTGCAGCCTGTAATTGAATTGTTGGTTTCCTACAGTTGTAACTTAGGCTCCAAGTTCTTTGCATGTGAGAGTTTTCTTTATGAGCAGCAAATACATTTGTTCCTCTGCAAAATTATTGTTTCTGTGACCACAAAGACACTGTTGCTGTGCCTTAAAGAGAGGGTTACTCATGCCATCTTCACTAGAGTGCAGAGAAATGAGGCACTGATGGATGTGATACAGAAGACTTCAGTTCTGCTCACTCTTTCTCACTGCTGGGAGGTTCACTGAGCTTTGTTGTGCTGACATCAGTGGGGTTCTCAGGGTTACTGTGCAGTCATGTCTGGGAGCAGCAGCCAGCTCATGAATCCTGCTTGTGGGGACCAATTTCTGGGTTGGAAACTTCAGACTGGAAACGTTTTGAGTCCAGGACCAGGATCAACAATTTTGTTGCTGGGTGGTTGTTTTATTTAAGAGTAGCAGGACCCCAGGTCCTGCTGGAGGCTTTTGTTGGACAGAAGTTCTGATTCATCCACATACTGAATGTTTGTGGTCACAATGGAATAATTTTCAGTTTTGAAGCAGTCAGAAGGAAGTCTTGCTGTTCTGATTGACAAAACAAACCCAGTCTGCTTTGCTGAGTTGTTAAGAGGATCTTATTCATGTGTGTTCTGGTGTTGGGGAAAGATGGATGCAATCTGGTGAGCTTTTAGAGTAAAATCACAACATTTGCTAGAGCTGAGCTCTGCAAAAAGGAATTTTTCCACATAGTGAGCTGCAGCTGAGTGAAGTGCCCAGAAACTATTTAAAATGATTGTAGAGGAGGTTACAGTCGGAGTGCAGCCTGATTTTTTTGTTTGTTTTGCTTGTTAATCTTTTTCCTTATCCAGAGGCTGATTCCATACATGTTGTTTAAATGCAGGGTGTCCAGAGCAGATAGGTGGGACTGAATCATTTACTACCACAAAAACAGGCACGTTTACAGGCTGACTGGATGAGTCAGAGGGTTAATGTCACCCAGAGGGTTGGCTTGCAGTATTTCTCTAAATCATGCAGGAGATGTCTGTCTTTAGAACTCTGGATCCTTGCTTTGTTGGACCTTATCCACCAGGAATCTTGCCTTGTGTCTTGGCAGGCTCTGAGCTGTGGTTAGATGTCATTTGCTCTGTTAGAAAAGGTTATTGCTGGCAGTGGTGCTTTGTTTGGCTTTTCCCTGTGATCTAGAAGCTGGTGTCTCACATGGGATTTTACTGAAGATATTTAGTGTAATCAAATCAACCCCAGGCTTTGTGAGAGGCCTCTTGGAAGTGGCTCATTTTGTCACATTAGAGGGAAATGGGAACTCTGTTACCTGCACCGAGTGCTTGGGTGTCCTTTGGGGTAAGGCTGCTGCATTCTCTAGAATGCCCCCATGGAACCAGATGTCTCCCTGTGGTTCCCTTCAAACATGACACTCTTTGTGGGTGCCTCAAAGCAGAATTTTTGCCACATAACCCCTTTTCCAGTTGATCTCTGTGCTTGGGCCTTGGTGTGATCTGAGCTCTGAGTGCTGGTGTTGTTCAAGCTGTGTTGTGAGGCAAAGTGTTCCACTGGGGGAACCTGACTGCAGGAAAGCTGAGGTCACTCGTGGAATCTGTGTCTGCTCTGTGGCCGGAGCTGGGTGAGGGCAAGGAGCAGGTTGTTTTCTTGGCCATGTCCCAGTCATTTCACTTGCTGGAGTCTCCCTCCTCCAAAATGGGTTGGACTTGTGGGTTTTATTTTGGGGGTGTGGTGAGGGATTGGCAACATAAAGTTTGATTTCTATAAATAGTGTTTATTATTGCACAAAGGAGCCAAGGCTTTTTTTCCTATTATCAGCTATTTCTAGCATTCTTTGTCTAGTTTTCCAAAATCATGCCTGCTCTGTGTTCCCTGTTTCAAAATTAAGGCTCTTCTCCCTCCCCTTAAACTGTGAAATATATGAAGTGTGTTGTAGGTCCCTCAAATATTGAGTGTAGAGTTGCAAGGCCTTACTGGAAACTCACGGATTCTGTAGCTACGCCAAAAATCGGGGTGAAGTTCTACACTTCTTTGTGGGGGGAGTTTGGTGCCATTCAGCACCACACAAAGGACCCCAGTACCTGGACTGGCTGCCGCCTCGTTCTCCTGGTGTTAGAGACGCTGGGAGGTGAGCAGGCAGGATGTCCCTGTGGCTGCGGAGCTCTGCCCCGGGGGCAGCGCTGCAGCCCCACGGGCGCCGTCTCTCCCGCAGGACTGTCCCATCGCCTGGGTCAACGTGATGCTCTTCGACTACAAGGACCAGCTGAAAACGGGGGAGTGCTGCCTGCACATGTGGTCCTCCTTCCCAGGTATGGCAGGAGAGGGAGCTGCTGTCCTCGGGCATCTTTGGTCTCCAGCAGGAGGGCAGGGATGCTCCAGGTCCTGCGTCCTGCCCGGGCCAGAGCAGCAGCCCCAGAGCGGTCACTGCTCGGTGCTGTGGTGGCATCTGGAGCCCTGCCAAGGCAAGGGCTTTGTTGTGCCTAGCATTGCACGTGTGGCATAAGAGGTGGCTGCTCACCTCAAGGTGTCACAGAGCCTCTCTGGGGAGACCTCAGGAAGGTGAAGTGCTCGTGGCCTGGCAGTGCCCACGGACAGAGCTGGAAGCAGTCTCTGTTTTCTGCACCAAAGCTTCAGAAGATTTGGGTTCATGGGTTTTGTGTGCTTTGTTTTTCAGATGAGAAAGGGGAACTTCTGAACCCCATGGGCACAGTGCAGTGCAACCCCAACACTGAGAGTGCAGCAGCCTTGGTCATCTGCTTCCCCAGCGTGGCAGCACATCCTGTGTACTACCCCTCCTTCGAGCAGGTGGGGCACGTGGACACTTTTTTGGGAGGGGTGGGAATTCCTTGCTGTGCTGGTGTGGGAGCTTCCAGTGTCACTGTCTCTGGGGCAGCCATGGACAGGGACTGGGTACAAGCAAACTTGATTAACAGATATTGTTAATTGAAAATACCGCTTTTTCCTCTTAAGTAATGCACCTTTGAGTGAATACTTTTCCAAGCTATCAATTACTGAGGTAAAGCTGCTGTCATAGGTGAACATTTGTTTAAAAAATGGGTTTAACTAAGCTGCCCTCAAACTGCAGGGAACATTAGGCTCTGTAGGAAGGAAGAGGAATAAAAGGGGAAATGAGAGAAAGTAGGCAGCTCCCTCCTTTCAGCAGAGTGATAACATGCCATGTGGGGTGGGGATTTTCCATCTGTCACTGCAACTGGCCAGACAAGTGGAAGAAGAAATGTGCCTGTTACAGGGGAGAAAGATTTGCCCTGCCAGAGACATGTCTGTGCTCCCCACCATGCAGGGCCTGGCTCAGAGGCTGGAACAGGCTGTGCCAGGGAGGAAGGGGGGCCTGGGCAGCTCTGGCTGCTCGGCAAACGCACCCCAGTTCTGAGAATGTGGAATGGGTCACGTTAGCCTGGAGCTCAGTGCCCCCGAGCCCTCCGGGTGTGCAGAGGGAAGGGACTCGGCCCTTTGTGCTCGTTCCTGCCAGGGAAGGGGCACTCTGGGCAGGTGGGTCACACCTTTGCCTACACCGGGAGGTGATCCCCTTGTCCAGAGGTGGCAAGTGACTGATCTCTAATGCGGCATCAATGCCTGAAGTGATGCTGAGCTACAATTGCAGAGGGACTGAGGAGCCTTTCTCAGACTCTTTATTTGTGTCCCAGCTGCTAGAGTTGGGGAGGAATGGAGAACCACCCCGAGCTGCACCAGAAGATCCTGAGGAGGTGAGTTCTTCTGGCACCAGTTTTTCAGCTACCTGCAAGCCTGGTTTCGTGGATCAAGCTGTTTCCAGCTTACCCCACCAGCGTTTTTCACCAAACTGGGTCACACCCCAGTGCTGCAGGGTCTCCGGGTTGAGACTGAGCCCTGTGTCTGCTCTTCCCTGTGCCTGCCATGAGCAGAAGCTGCAGCTGAAGGAGATCCTGGAGCGGAGGAGCCACACGGAGCTGTACGAGCACGAGAAGGACCTGGTGTGGAAGATGAGATTCGACATCCGTGACCAGTACCCACAGGCTCTGGCCAAGCTGCTCATCATCACCAAATGGAACAAGCATGAGGATGTTGCCCAGGTGAGGGTGCTGGGGCTGGCAGCCAGGGCTCCCTTTATGATCCATTTTTCAGTGTCCACATTCCTGTGTTGTGTTTGGGAGCCCAAATGAGCAGGGGATGTTCCAGAGTTTTCTCAGGAAAGTTCCCGACTGGTCCCAGCTGAGGTTTGGTGGTTCTGGGCTCTGTTTGGCTTTGTGGGCTGTCCCAGAACCATTACTGACCAACAAGGTCTTGTTTATCCCTTCAAGAAACTGGAGGCAAGAAAAAAGTTTGTTTAATTCATGGGAAAAATAGGATCTGGATTGAATATTTTTAAATGACGGTGAGAGATCAGCACAAGCCACCAAGGGGTTAGTTTTTGACCTGGTATCTGCAAACTAGCTGAGAGGCATCTATAAATAGTGACCCCCCAGAAGGAGCTGCTCTTTCATCAGTAGAATTTGAGATTTATATCTGTTGTCATAAAAACCTTGTTCCTTTCTTTTGCCTTTTTTTTTTTGGGTCATTACAGATGATTTCCCTGCTTCAGACATGGCCAGAGCTGCCTGTCCTGAATGCCTTGGAGCTGCTGGATTTCAGCTTTCCTGACCGTTATGTTGGTTCCTTTGCCATCAACTCCCTGAAGAAGCTGACGTAGGTGTTGTCCCCTGGGGAGAGGCAGAGCCCCTTTCTATTTCTGTGCAGGGCTGCTGAGGGGGCTGTGAGCAAGAGTGACAGCCTTGTCTTCACAGCTTTTACAAGTGCACTGGTGGCAGTAAGGGTAAGGTTGTCTTTATGTTTCCTGTCTGTGCACAGAGATGATGATGTGTTCCAATACCTGCTGCAGCTTGTCCAGGTGCTCAAGTATGAATCCTACTTAGACTGTGAATTAACCAAGTTCCTGCTGGACAGGGCCTTGTCCAACCGCAAGATTGGCCACTTCCTCTTCTGGCATCTGAGGTGAAGAGCAAATGTTTCAGGCTTTTTCTCAGTAATCAAGTGAAACCAGCATTTACTGGTTACTTCACTGCTGTGTGAAATGGGAACTGCTGCTTTTTACCTTGGGCAACTGAATAAGAATTATTCCAGGAGGACACAACAGAGTTTGTCTGTTCATTTATTTTTGTCTTTTGTCATTGTAGTGGTGGTGTTTGGATTAGGTTCTGTTTTCAGAATTTATATGTATGTGTATATAAACACACACATGCCTGTGAGCTGGAATTTCCTTTGGACATCCATGGCCCCCTGCCAGCTCTGAGCCATAAGCTCTGAGCTGTTCTTGCTCCCCAGGTGATTCTCTCAGAGGAGGGGTTGGTGACTGAGTCACCCAGGAGGATGTCTCATCACCTCAAGCAGTGCTTTTTCTCCATCACCTTCTGGGGGGGGGGCATTTTTTTCCTTCCCCAGTACATAGAAGGAATCTAACCAGCAGCCAGATAGTGTGTACCCTCCTCCCCTCCTGGTGCTGCTGTGAATGGGAGAATGAGTCCCTTGCTGCAGTGCTCAGCCCTGCTTTACCCCCTCCCTCCCTCCGCAGGTCGGAAATGCACGTTCCTGCTGTTTCCCTGAGGTTTGGCCTGATCCTGGAAGCTTACTGCCGGGGCAGCACCCACCACATGAAAGTGCTGATGAAACAGGTACAGATTGCTTTGAGCCATAGCCTTGCCTTCCCTCTTGCTTGGAGCTGGTTGGCTTTTCCAGCTTCATGTTGTCAGTAAGACAAAAAGAGCCTCGTACGGGCTGCACTGGTTTTGGCATCTTCTGGAGATCCCAGCACGTGGCTTTGCTCAGCTGAGTCACCCACGGGCTGCACTGTGGGCCTGGAATGGCTTGGAATGTTCACAGCAGTGCTGGTGTTAGCTCAGTTGGGCGAGTTACCCGTTAGTGGGTAACTAAATCACAGTTGGCTGATTCAGAGCAGGGGACTCTTTCAGCTGCTGTGTGCAGGTAATTCCTGGCGTTTTCCCACTCTGAACCTCTCTTACCTGCAAGGGTCACTGTACCAAATTCAGAAGTGAGGGATTCATCCCTAGATGAAGCTGTATCCAAGATGTGCCCACAAGCCAGTGCTGTTTTTGTTTTCCAGACCGAGCAGCACTTTTGCACAACCAGAACTCCCCAAAAGGGCTGAGGACAGGCTGGGCCATGGGTCTCATCCCCACTTCTCTAACCAGTGCACTTCACTGCTTCCTTTGGTGCATGATAATGTGCTTTATTCCTGGTGCAGTCAGTACCTTGCCACGCATTTGTGCCCAGCAGACTATCCATAATTAATTATGGATCTCTCTCAAGCAGATATTACTAAATTTGTTTTGTTGCAATGTGTGAAATTGCTACAAGTTGAAGAGAAAGTAAGAAATGCAGCCAAGGTTTACGTTTCAAGATTTTAATGTTTTTTTAAACTTTCTCCAGGAATTTCCCATTTGTTAACCCTGTCCCATCCCTCCCTTTTTTCAGGGAGAAGCACTCAATAAGATGAAGGCTCTGAATGACTTTGTTAAAGTGAGTTCTCAGAAGGCCACCAAGCCTCAGACCAAGGAGATGATGCACATGTGCATGAAGCAGGAAACCTACCGGGAAGCCCTGTCCCACCTCCAGTCCCCCCTGAACCCCAACATTGTCCTCGCTGAGGTTTGGTAAGGGGCAGCTCTGCACCTCCTGATCCGTGCCACAGCTTTGTTTCACAGTGGCTTTGGGTTATCCAAGGTTCTTTCCTCATGGAAGTCCCCAGTCCATCACTGTTTGCTGTTGATTTTTTTAATGGATGCAAAGTGATGGTAATACTTTTATTTCCTCTAGTGTGGATCAGTGCACCTTCATGGATTCCAAAATGAAACCTTTATGGATTGTGTTTAATAATGAAGAGACAGGTGGAGGTGGAGTGGGAATCATTTTTAAAAATGGAGATGGTAAGTCTTTATTATGTCTGTGAAAACATCTTTTAGTCTCAAGTATTTACTGTGGTGGGTGGGCCTAAATATGGGCCATTAAGATGTTGTGTAAATAAGGACTTTTAATTTTTTGAGTGAGTTTTTTGGCAGTAATCTGGAGACACAATAAACTCCCCTCTATATTTCACCTGCTTCCCCCTTTCATTAAGATTTTAGTGCAGTGGTAACTGGATACCCTTAAACAATAAAAACAAAGCTGATGTGGGTCTGAAAGAGCTCCATCAATCTGAGCTCTGCAGGGCTGGGGTGGCTGCTGCTCACTCTTGTGTCCAGAAAGGGATTTCTGAAGTGCCACAGGGACTGCCACGGGAAGAGCTCTGCTGGTAAAGCCCTGTGTGAGTTAAGGTATCTGCTGGGGTGGTTTTACACTGTTACTGCACCAGCAAACCCTGCTCTGTGCTGACGTTGTTTCCTGGCTCAACCAGCACGTGGCAAACGTGGCAGAGGGGCAGGGGCTACTTAGAAGAGCACTAGAGAAGGCCTTGGGAGGTACTCACGAGCCTTTCTCCCCTGTGGTGCTGCCCAGACCTGCGCCAGGACATGCTGACTCTGCAGATGATCCAGCTGATGGACATCCTGTGGAAGCAGGAGGGGCTGGACCTGAGGTGAGCAGTGTGCACACAGTTGTCCTCCTGCACTGGTACATCGGGGAGGGGGAGGCCATTTCCTCTGCAAGCTCATTCTGCCCCCAGCAGGTCTGTCTGGTGTCCTGGGAGCAGCTGGGCAGAGTGTGTGGGACTGGGGAACAGAACTGCAGAGGAGACAGGGCAGGCAAGGGAAAGCAACACCACCCAGCTGTGGGCAGGATTTCAGTGGAAGGGTTTCTTTCATCTCTGCAGGATGACCCCTTATGGCTGCCTCTCCACAGGAGACAAGACTGGGCTGATCGAGGTGGTCATGCACTCGGACACCATCGCCAACATCCAGCTCAACAAGAGCAACATGGTGGCCACAGCCGCCTTCAACAAGGACGCGCTGCTCAACTGGCTCAAATCCAAGAACCCGGGGTGAGTGGGCTCCCCTTCCACCCCCTGCTTCCTTGCTTGTTTTCCCTCAGCTGTGCACACCTCCAGGCTGTCCCTCAATGTCTGGGGCTGCTTCCCTGCGTGGACCCCTGATGGCATCGTGTGGATCCGTGTGGGTCCTGAGCAGAAATGGAGGCTTCTGGGTCACTGTCTGCAAGCTTTTTATGATCTTGGTAGCCTAAGGTAGCTCTGACCAGTGGATCCAAACCTTGATCTTCCCCTCGGTCCTGTCACTTCCTCCAGAGATACACAGGCAGCATGGGGGCAGCTGGAAGAAGGGCAGCAGGAATAATGCCAGACGTGGGAGGTGAAGAAGGAAGCAGCACAGGAGCTGGGTAGTTTGGGTGTTAACTGGACAGAGAGAGACAGCCAGCAGTGCATCAGTGCTGTTCTGGCACAGCAGGGCACAACCAGGAACCACGCCAGCAGCCCCGTGCGTCTTTTGGATCCAGGGAGATCCAGAAGTGAGTTAATTTAGTTGAGACTAAATCATTTCCACTGAGATTGTGGCCACAACCTTATTACAATTACAGACAGCTACTGCAGCTCAGTTTTATAAAGCAGGGTGGGGGTCCTGCCTCTGGAGAGCCCTTCAGGAGCCCAAACGTGATTCCCTCCCTTCTCCCGCTTTGCATGGGGGAAGCTCTGAAAACAGTCCTGGCAAAATGACCTTTCAGTCTCTTCCTTGCCCTCTGCAGGGAGGCCCTGGACCAAGCCATCGAGGAGTTCACCCTGTCCTGTGCTGGGTACTGCGTGGCCACCTTCGTGCTGGGCATCGGGGACCGGCACAGCGACAACATCATGGTCCGGGAGAGCGGGCAGGTGCGGGGGCGCAGGGCAGGCTGCTCCTGCTGCGGGGAGCACAGCCTGGGGCTGGGCTTTGGGGCCACAGCCCCTCTGGGACACTGCCAGGGGCCTCCTCTCGGGCTTGGTACTAAAAAAATACCTAAGAGGGGAAAAGCAGCCTCGGCTGAGCAGGTAATATTTTGTAGCAACTTCAAACAGGACAATTTCTTTCCACACGGTCTGGGACTACAGACTGCACTGGCAGGTGCCCATGGCAGTGCCCTGCCTGCTTCTCCTGCTGGCACCCCAAGGTTCACAAAAATCAGGAGTTTCTTTGGGTATAGCAAGTGCTGAAGAGGCAAGTACCCTTTCCATCCTCTCCCCCATCTAATCCCTCTGGAGATTATCTTGGCAAGTAAATACTGTCTCTTCCCAAAGGAGTGCCCTGGGCAAGGTCATTTTTATCTCTCCCAAAATCCTGTGGTCAGGATCTGCTGAATACAGTAACTGAAGAGAACTCAACACTGATCAGCTAAAATAGGTAATACTCTGAAAATATTTTTCTTTTTTTCAGCTGTTCCATATTGATTTTGGTCACTTTTTGGGAAACTTCAAGACTAAATTTGGTATTAATAGAGAACGGGTTCCTTTCATCTTAACCTATGACTTTGTGCATGTCATCCAGCAAGGGAAAACTAACAACAACGAGAAGTTTGAAAGGTAAGTGCTGGGAATTAAACTTGATTTCAGCTTTTTAAGCTCTGAATTTTTAGTATTTGTTTTCACCAATATGCAGGCTGTAGCTGCCTGTGTACATTAAAGTAAATAAATTATTAGCCACATGTTAGAGAAGGTGACAGAGCTTGGCAGTCACCACTGGACACAGCAGGGTTCTGACTACGTAGCTTTGCTCTATGAAATGCGATTCCTTTGCCTCACCTTTCCCCCTGCACAGGTTCAGGGGTTACTGTGAGAGGGCCTACATGATCCTGCGGCGCCACGGGCTCCTCTTCCTGCACCTCTTTGCACTGATGAAAGCTGCTGGGCTGCCAGAGCTCAGCTGCTCCAAAGATATCCAGTACCTAAAGGTAAGAGAGGCAGAGCCCAGACAGGGTTCAAACTGAACACCTGATCTTGTGGCAGGGTGAGGAGGAGTTCAGGGAGGAAGGGCAGATCCCTAGAAGCAGATGAGCTCCAGGAAGAACAAGGAGATACCCATGTCCAGGTGCAGGACATCAGAAATGCCAGGTCCTGGTGCTCAGAAATCCGTCCAGGTTCTCCAGCATGAAGGCAGCAGGGGCCCTGTAGGCCCAGCTTGCAGGGGAGGAGACAAAGCCCTGTGGTTGTGCATCATTTCCTAGTTTGCCTCTGGAGTTGTAACCAGTATCCAGTGCAGAACACTTCGTACCAGAGCACTGCAGAAGCTGCTGCTTCCCTGCACCAACATAAGCAGAGGATGCAAGTGTTTATCAGAGAAAAAAACCTCTGCAACTACAGTAACAATTGAAAACAATTAATGGCCCCTCCACTGCTCCCTTCCATGGAGTAATTAGTGAATAAACATCTTCCTGGTTGAGCAGTGAATTGTTCAGTTGTGCTGTCATTGAGGCTACTCTGATTTGTGCCTTTTACCTTCAGGACTCCCTGGCCCTTGGGAAAACCGATGAGGAGGCACTGAAGCACTTCAGACTGAAGTTTAACGAAGCCCTGCGAGAGAGCTGGAAAACCAAAGTGAACTGGCTGGCACACAACGTCTCCAAAGACAACAGGCAGTAGGGCAGCAGCAGCCTGCACCCTTTCTCCAGGAGAATGTAACAACACCCCCCAAGTCCAGCAACTGCAGCCAGGTGGTTAAAGAGTGAAGAACGGTGCAGTGATGAAGATTCCCCCACCTGGTTCCCAGAGATCAGACATTGCTGCATGACTGAAAACTGTTGGCCTGTCCTCAGCCACTCTGCTGTGGCTGCTGGAGAGCTCTGGGGGACAAGGGAGAGACCAGAGGCAAAAAAATCACTGCGTGCAGTGAAAGGTAGGTGGAGGTACTGTACCCTTAAGACCTCATTAAGCTTCAAATACATCTTTTAATGGAACAGTTGAGGCAGTTTTAAGACCCTTCCAGTGTGCTAATGTCTGTATTTCTATTTTCTTGAAAATGTAACTGAACAGAGACCCCCCCCCTGCCTGTAGCCCATGTTCTAGGCCACCACTCTTACAGCTTAGTGGCATTAACTCTGGCCTGTGGTCACTCTTCCTGCCCTGTGTCAGTCTCCACTGAGGTGGGTCAACTCAAAGCACACTGAAGCTGACTTGGACAAGGGGTTTTACTCTGCCTTGTGACAGGATAAGAACATCCATGTTGTCCTATTGCTTTCTGTCTGCTCCAGAGACCAAAGTGTTCTGAAACTGAGCTGGAACTCAGCCACTGCTGTCTAAAACTGGTGCCACAAGAGCAGGGTTGGAGTGGCCACTGGATCAGGTACTACCTTTGCTTTCCTAAGTCAGGCTCTGGTTCCTGCATTTCTCCATTTATCTTGGCTTTAAGCCTGAAGAGAGTAAGATTGCATTTTCAAAACTGGAATGTTGGCCTGGAATGTTGGTTGCTCGAGGTAGCTCCTGTCCCCGTGTGTGCAGGGATCCAGCACTGGGATCCATTTGTGCCTGAGCTGTGTGGCCACTCTGCCTCCCAGGGCCAGGAGAGCAGTGCAGAGGAGGGGGCTGAACACTCAAACACTGAACAGGAAGTTGCCTCTCTCCTCTCATCTCCTTACAAGTGTATTCCATGTTCCTTCCTGTGGTGCAGAACCCCGACTCTGCTCCAGGAGCTGCTGTGCCCAGGGGGGCTGAGGGGCTCAGCTGTGCTGGTCCCTAAGCTGGGACACACCTTCTCCCCCCTCTCCTTCCCCCAGAGCCATGCCCTGTCCCCAGCTGTGACCAACCCCTGTCTGTGCCCGTCACATTTGGGGCCCAGCGCTGTCCTCTCCAGGTGCTGCTCCTGCCCAGGGGCAGGGGACCAGGAGCCACTGCTGTGCCCTGGGAGCAGCCAGGGGCATCAGGGCCAGGCAGGAGTGGGGTCAGGAACTGCTTCCTTGGGCAGTTCCCTAGGCCCTTCCCTCCCTCTCCCCAGCAGCTTCCTGTGGAGGTGCCACCATTCCTGTCTTTTCAGGAACAGCAAAGTCCAGTGGTCAAGACAACTCTGAAGCTGAACCCTGTATTTCATTTTTTTGCCTTTAATTAAGTTGAGCAATTTTCTTCTATTCACTGTAAACTGTTTTTTGAACTTTTACTTACTGTCTTGTGTAGGTAAAAAATAGAGGCATTTCAGATCCTGGTTCTCAAGTGACAGCAGGTACAGGTGTTGTCAAATGAGGGACTACACTCTCATAAATTTAGCTTTCAAGTCTGGTTTAAAATTCCCACAGAACCAGCATGTTTAGAAAAGAGACTGCGCAGGCCTGTTTAGATTAAATATTCCCTGTCACAGGCTAAATTTTATTTGCTTTTTGCGTCCAGTACATAGGTACAACCCACTTCTTTCAGCTCTTCTTAATACTTAAAAATCAGGTACCCTGGTACTTTAAAATTTTAAAAATTTTGACTGACTGTTTAAGTCCACTTTTTTTTTTTTTTAAGGGGACCTGTTCAAATCTATTACAGCTGTGCAGCTGGGGAAGAACAAAGTTAACACTGCTTTAAACCAGTAACTTCTTCTGTAGGTGGAAATAAATAGTAAGTGAATGCCAGGTTTGGTCAGTGAGGGGAATATGAAACACCTGGAATAAACCCTTCTCTCTACCTTTATATACAAATGTGTAGTAGCAGGTTATGATTCAGTTGCCCTGTTTCTAATGTAAATTGTGATTTAAAGTACTTACTGCTTCTTTTCATAGAAGATGTTAAGCTGTGAGGTCTGTTCTGGTTTGGATCTATTCATACAAACCCTGCTGCCTCTCAAGCACCTGTTGGTAGAAGCAGCAGTTCTGGCATAGAAGAACATTTTAATTTAATGTAACCCTGGGAGAGCCCCTCTTCCTGCTCCTTTCAGAGGCCTGTGACTGAGCACTCAAGGCCCCAAGAGCAGTTTTGGTACTAGAGGGAAATACTGGAGGCGTTAGAGCTCTGCGCAGGCTGATCAGTGAGAGACAGTCCTGTGCCTCTGCTCCATTTTAGAGAATAAATACTGCTATTTCCTTGCTCGTTAAACTAATTTACATAGCAAAAAAGGCATGCAAAAAAACAAATCTTGGGCCCCATGCAAGGTGAGATGCACTGAAAGCACAGCCCCTGAGCAGCTTTGTTTGTAGGTTCTTGTGGAAGGGAAGACACTACAATTCCAGAGCTGGAAAGCTCTTGCCCTGCCAGAGCCTGGTGTTCAGGGCCCTGCAGCAGTGCCCTGCTTTCCTCTGCCCCTCCCGGGTCTCTGGTTCAGCCTCTGCAGAAAGGTCAGGCCCTCCCAGTTTTGCAGCAGTGGCTCCTGTCCTGTCCTTCACTTGGAGAAGTGCAATAACACAAAGGTGTTGCAGTATCAGCTGCAAGAACTGAGCACAGTTTTACAGAGGTTACTTAGTCTGGACACTTGACTTACCTACAAGTAAAAATTCAGTGAGTCATCATGTGGGCCATCTTCCTTGTACAGCCCTGGAAGAGCATCTTGGATAAATTCTCTGATGGCTCTCTTGGGGCAGCCAAGAGCCTTTGGCTCCAAATTCACAAAGCAGCAGCTCACCTGATGGTTTGCAGCAAGCTGAATTGTACTAGAGTTTGAAACTTAAATCACTTCCAAAAATATTCCATTTCATTGTAAGTGGCTTCTCATTTTATAAATATGCTCAGAATGATAGACTTGTTTCTATTTATTTAGAGATGTTTCTGTCATTATTTTTTTTAACTCTGTACAAACTGATTGTGCTTATTCTGTTGCCTTTGAAAAAAAGAAGTATTTTTTTAAGCTGAACTGTGGTTCTGCAAGAAGAGAATGTTTACATGTTTAGCTTTTCAGTTGCTTTAGGTACATGTTTTGTAAGTAAAAAATTAAAAATATTGATAAATTGTACAAATGCTGCAAAGGCTTTCTGTGCCTGAGAACAATGAAAACAAAGCTCTCCCACTTCCCCAGCAGAGGCAAATTAACACACAGTTTATATAACTGGATTCTACTTGGTTCCACTCAGTCAGAAAAAAATGCAAACAACCTTTAGAACCAGAAATTTATTGTAGCTTATAGACTTTCCAAACTGACCTGTTACCAATATACACATCTGAAAAGTTATACCCACAGTGGCTACAAACTGCATCAGGACATTACAACCCCTCAGTATAACCATTAAGTCATGATCAGTTTTGGTCTAAAATACAGCAGCTACAGCAACAGTATATGGAAGGTAAGTCTTCTACACATTAACACAGGACAACTGTCAGACATAAAAGTTTCCCAGTTTACTTAAAACTAGCAGTTAATTACCACGTAAGTAGTCAAAACCATTTTCCCATTTTAGAAATCTAAAATTTTACATTAAAAAAAAAACAAAAACAAACCAAACAAAAAAAATAACCAACCCCAAAAAAACCAGTAAGCTCTGGTGTGGGTTCTCCTCCCTGCTGCCAGGCCCATCTCTATTGTAAAGGCACTCCACAGTCCGGGTTCCCCCAGAGCAAACCCACCCTGGATCCCGTTAGGTGAGAAAAGGGCTGCTCTGGAAATCCAACTGTACAAACATCTGGATCAATCCTGATCTTTTATCTCTCTCAGTTCGTCAGGACCCTCTGTGCCCCGTCTCTGGCTGCCCGTGGCCCCTCTGGCCCCTTCCCCAGTGCTCGTGTCCCTGCCCTGGCTGTGACCCCTGTGGGTTCTGCACCCACACCCCCCAGCAAACACTGGAGCTTGGCTTACCCTGCTCAGGAGGGAATGCAGTCCCAGGCTCCTGTTACAAGCAAAACAAGTTACTCTTGAATCCACCTCCCTAGAACTCAAGCAGAAATTCATTCTTCACGACTCTGCATCAGAACAAATAAAAAGTTAAACAAGCCCTGCCCGACAGAAAACCAGCGCTCCCCCCACGTTCGTACCTTCCAGCTCCTGCCCTCTGCAATCCCAGATTGGAACTGTGGTCAGAAACAACCCAAATCAGCATGACTTGGAGTAATATTAACATGATTCCCAAGGGTTTCTGGTTGGATAATTTATGCTACAGTTTTTCACCAGCAGGAAAACACAGTTACTAAGTGTAAACAAAGGCTTAAACACCGACAATCTGAATTACTGTACAAGGGGCTGCAGGGGAGGAGCAGGAGTGGTCAGTGGTATCAGCTACACCCCAAACCCTCCCACTGCCAAATTAGAAAAAAATGAACAACCAAAAAAACCCCCAACTCCCTATCCAGGTAGACTGGCAGCCCAGGTGCTCAGGTACCCAGGTCTCAGGCTTTCCAGCTTCAGGCAATCAACTACACCCAGCCTGTGAGCACTGGACTACAGGCACCCACTCTAGAACTCCCAGCAGCTGTGACAACACCCCAGAGCCACAGCACACAGACCTGCCCACCATCCACGTAGTGTTTTTTTTCCCAATAACTTAAAAGCCTTTACGCCAAGACTCAATTGGAAAATAAAATTTAAAAAAAGGAAATAAAAATTAAAAACAAACTGTAGTGCACAGGGCAGCTGAACCTCTGCAGAGGTTCCTAAAGCCTTTACAGTTTCTCACAAGCTTGTCTGTTCCCTCTGCAAAATAAAGGAGATCAAAGAGAAGGAGTTGAGGAGGGCGGGGCGTGAGCGCACATCGCAGTCAAGGCCAAGACAGAGTTACTGAACATCTACACTAAGAACTGTGCCCGTGCTCCTGCTGCAGTAGGATGAGACTTGGAATAGTTCATGCTGCATGATTTTTCACTTTAGCATGTTTTAAACCCCAATCCCTGTTTTCACTACCACAAATGACATAATTACATAATTCCAATATATTTACAAAATATTAAAAAGTCTTGTTAATCTTCTACATATTAACCTCATTCTGCCACTTTACACATGCACTAATTCGGGGAAAAAAAATTAAAAGAAATCAACAGGCTGAAATGAGCAGCTTTACCCTTTGTCAACAAGCAATCTTTGCATCTTTTAGAAAGAGAAAAAAGGAACGAAGCCAAGTTTGTTTCACTGAGCAAAAAAAGACAGTTCAGAAATTCATGTGCAATGGCTACAGAGCTGTAGAGTCACTTAGCTGAGATGACATGAAGAAAAAAGTGCAAGGTGGTTCCTCACAGAGCATAAAAAAAAATCCAGTCACTGAGGCATGGCTGAAGGAAGAGGTGCTAACTACAACCCTAAACATCAGGAACTAGCTGACAGAACACAAACACAGGTTGTGTGGGGGTTCAATCTACTGGCCAAAATGAATTTTTGTGTTTTAAACACCATGAATCCTTGGTACCAATGGAGTGTGTTACAGTGGAGTCTTCTAGAGCGGGAACATAAAGACAAAGGGAGCAGCTAGAATCAATAACTGAGGGTAGAGTCATCCCATTCCAGCTGCTGCTGTCTATTAACATTCTGTTGGTCCTCCTCCTGCTCTCCCTCTTCCTCCTCACTGCTTTCAGACTCTGCACTAGTGATGTCATCTTCTTCTCCATCTTCACTTTCTTCTTCCTCCTCCTCCTCCTCCTCTTCACTGCTGTGCTGATCTTCATAAGTCTGTTCAGACAAAAATTAGCTGTCGTTACCATACTGGCCAAAATTCTTTCTGTGCTTCATTCAGGCACTCTATTGAAAAAGAGCTATTGCAGATTCCTAGCTGGATTTAGAAGTTCAGCAGGAATTGGGCAACCAGAAAAGACGAAGAAGTAGCACCCCGTGAAACAGCTCTGTGACACTGCTGTCAATCCTGGCACTCTACACAAGCTGATTCTGAAGGGGCATCCAGTACTGCAAGTTCTACTGGAAAACGATCTTGCAGTGGGACACAGAGCATGAAGGTCACACACATCTTCCTTGTTCCTAATTTTCTAAAAACTCAGATGTCAGCCACAGGAGAAGTAAACATCGTAACCACAGATGTTCTGACAATAAATTCCTGCAGGTTTAGACAAAAGCAGGCCATGGTTAAGGCAGTGTGCAGCACGATGAACTCTAGTGCTGGACACTGGCCTGTAAAATCTCATTCTGCATCATGAAACTCTAACCCCTGCAAGATCCCAGACAGAACTGCTCCTGGCACCTGGCACATTTGTTCAAAATTCCCAGTTCATGTCTCTGCCCTGTGCTCAGAGTTGGTTCTGCTCTACAACCCTGCCCATGGATGATCACACCCATTCCAGCTGGAAAAGGACGCCAGCTCCACAGGGTTACCTCCATGGGGTTCACAGTGATGGTCAAAGCAGAGTCATCCCAGTCCATCTCGTTCTCCTTGCCCGTGTCCTGGTCACGCATCGTCCTCTGGTGCGCAGCTCGGATCCGGAACACCCCCAGGATGATCATAAAGACCAGGAAACTCACACAAACCACAATCACCACCGTGGCTGTGCTGGGCACAACTGCAACAGAAAATACCACAGCTTCCTTACAGGACAGTGGTAACTCTTACACAATGCAAACAACTCCTCCCCATCACAAGCGTTACACGTATGGTATTATATTATAAATGTTACACAGAGGCAGTTTGTCCACAGCCACTGAAAAAGTCAGTTCAAGAGTAAGAACTAAACCTCAGTTCCTTAAATATAATTACATCAATCTGAAGGACTGAAAACACATGGAAAGCACACTCCACCACACTCAGACTCCTGTCACATCCTACACCCTTGCCAAATTAATGTAATTGAAACAAAAGGGCAGATACCATGACTCATCAAGGGAATAGCACTGCAGCTCTTTCCTCCTGCCATTCAGAAGAACTGCTGTCCTAGTTCCTCACAGCCTTTACTGAGGTCTTACAGTCTCCTCCTGTTTTCCAACATACACACACCAACAGAAAACTCTTCTGCTGGCAGGAAAAGCAATTTCATAGGGTTCTAAAAATCCACTCCTCCCTGCCTGGGCAACAGCAGAACAGGACCAAGCAGCTGCCTGGTTTATTAGTCCAAGCCACTGGTTTAAACTCTGGAAAAAAAACTCTCTTCTACACCAGAAAAAAAACCAGCTCAACTTCAGTGGCTGAGAATCCTGACCTGAAAAGGGATGAGGGTTTGCCAAGTTGTGGCCAGAGAGATCAACAAAGGAATGATGCACTGGGTGAACAAACTGTGGCTGTGCAGCAATGTGATTGGCATGTTCCACTGGGCTGGCTGTGTGGATAACATTCACCTGGGGACAAACACAAAGTGTTAAACTCCAGAAATCCAACAGTTTCATTTTGAAGAGATAAAAATAAAGAGAAAAAAATAAAACAAAATTTTAGTGCCCTTAATGTAATTTTCTGCTTTACTTCCATATATTTGATGTAAGCATACTAAATAATAACCTGTACTCTTGCTGCAGAGGAAATGCAATTTTAGCCTGTCTGTGCTTTAACATAAGCCCTTAGTATCAGAAATTTAAGCATCACACAAGCAAAACAGCGAAGGACCCAGCAAGTCCATCTGTGGAATCTCAAAAGTGACACACCAAGGCCACCTGGCTCTGGTAGCACCACTCTCACTCTACTTGCTAAATTAATACTCTGTGCTTTCAATTCAACCCTTTCACCTTCACACCTCCATTAGCCCTATTATTTCTTCTACAAAACAATTTTAGTTCTGTTATGGCAGCTTTATTTCAAGCTGAAATATAGGACTAAGAACACATTTATATATAAAATACAGCCCGAAATGCTCACGTTTACTAACACTTCTTTAAAGGACAAACTCTCAATAATAATTGATCAATTATCTCTCAGCTGAGGCTGTTAACTTCCATCCTCCTGAGCCATGCGTGCCCAGGGGCTGCCACACACCTCCACTTTGAACTCGTTGCTGACGTAGCGCCCGTTGAGCTCGGAGCAGACCAGTTTGAACTTCCTGTCGAAGAGGGACACTGTGTGCCAGTTCCTGTAGCGGATCAGGTGCAGCACCTCCTCATAGTTAGCCATGGTGTCAACCCCTGTGCACACAAACACACAGGGACAAGGTCACTTTGCAAGGGACTGGCACATCTTCACACACTGCAAAGTAGCGCTCATTCTTCGTGTCAGTTTTGCTGAAAATCTGTCAGCCAAGAAAACAGTAACACCACTGACCCACTCATGTGGCTCCACTGAAATCCTGTGGATTGGTTTTGTAATAAAATCCCAACCCAGTTAGTCTTTGAAGGGATTCTGGGAGCCTTTCTATGGAATACTTTAACATATTCTGAATATAAACCAGAAAGGAATGATGCATGCTCCTAGGCAGTGGATTTATCTGTGCAGGCCACAAGCCTTTCCTGAGGCAAAGTCTAACTCCAGTTCCACAGTCCACAGGTGACCTGCCACTGGGGACAGAGCAAACGTAAGGAAGGTTCTAGAATGATGTATTTTCTAGAATCACAGCTTTCCACAGAACTGCTGTGCTTAGAATTCTAAAGTTAGTCCAAGCTTGAAATTCTAAAAAAACCGAAAAAGAAGTATTTGGGGTCAGGTGTTACAAGCCACCTCTCTAGAACTGCTCCCTTTGTCGGTGCCTTCAGACCCCTCCCACCAGAGCAGAAGCAGGAACCCCACCTGTGATTATCATGCCCAGGTTGGAACTGCTCATCTCAATGCCTTTCTGCTGCAGTCGTGTCATGTCAATCTCCAGGCTCTCTTGTTCCTGATTTAGTTCCTCTCCCAGCACTGTCACCTCACACGTATCCAGGTTGTGCATGATCTCTTCAGATACCAAAGACTCTTGGACTAAAAAGCAGAGAAAAAGCAAAAGACTTAAGCAGAAACATAAGTGAAGTAAACTGGAGCCCAGGAGCTACAAAACATCACATTCAAACACTTCTTCCAGAACAAATACTAAAATTTGGGCCTGACAAGAACAAGTATTCATGAAATAATGATTTAAAAAATAAAATACAAAGTACAAACAAGGGGTATTTACATGAGGATAATAGCCTGGGTTTACTATCATTTCCAGGTAATTTTTTGTTAGCCCAGAGCAGAGGACCTACACCTTCTCCCTTACTGGATTCTGTATTAAAAGAGAAATCCACACCTCTCTGTGAGAGGAAGCTCCTCCCAGGGGCTCCCTGAGGGAGGTGAGGTGGGCAGCAGTGCTGAGCACAGCAGGGTGGTGGTACCTGTAGGATCCTCATCTCCGTCCCCCTCTGGCTCCACCTCCCGGGTGATGGTGCTGATGATGCGGAGCTCAGGGAACAGGGAAACCCCCTCAGGGCTCTCAAACTCTGAGGCAGAGCGGGCAAAATGGTTGATGCCACTCAGGCTGATTTTTGGTTCCTCTGGCTGCAAGACCATGACATATCCCTCCACAGAGGGAATGGAGACACAGGCCTCTTCGTTGAAACACCTGAGAGACAGAAGCAGTTTTGCAGTCAAGGTGGTTATCTGGATAGGGAGGCACAATTACACACAGTAATTGCTTTATAAATTTCTGAAAAGCTGTCTCAGACCCAAAACTCTCAGATAAATTCATCAGCTGCCTTGGGAAGTATGAATTCCCCAGCAAGGGAGCAATCTTGGAATTAATTTTTACTTACAGTTACCGTTTGGCCCCATTTCTGCGCTCTGACTTACAGCCACAGTAACACCTGTAACGCAGGCTGGGACACTGGGACACTGCCAGCACACCCTGGCAGGACACTCCTCCCTATCCTACACCTCCTTACTCCACTCTGAGGCAGAAGACAGAGCGCTGCTGTAGGAAACCTTTGCAGTGTTCAGATGTGTGGTGCTCACATACACCACGACTCCTTCGTGTACCACAACTGGGATTCAGGAACACTCTCCAGGCTCCCCCACCATGGACAGTGGTGCTTTCTCTGAGCACCAGGACATACTTGACAACGCTGGAGATCTTCAGCCTCCGGATGCCGGGCGTTGGGAACTGGCGCGAGTTCAGGTAGGAGATGTGCTGCATGGCCTTGTCCACTCTGTCAATGTCATCCCCTTCTATGGTCAGCGCTGACTGGCTTGGGCTCATGTGGATCTGCAACAACGCAAACACCATCAGCGAACGCCCAACCCAGGGACACCATCTGGCAATTAGAACTGGAGGTCAGCACAGCCTGGTAAGTGCAGGATAATTACATCCATATTCAAAGCAATAAGGTCATTATTTACTGGCCTTGTGGCACACACTCTAAACTCCCTACTCACGGCCTTATCCCAGTGGGATATATTTGGTGTTTCATTCTTTAAGAAAAAAATCTAGGCTCTTATCGTAGTTCTGGTTCCAGTAATACAGAAAAGAGACAGCTCTCTATAAAGTAGCAATTTAGCTCTGTTCACACAACCTTGCTACTAAAAAAGCCACATAAATTATTCTCATTTTATGAAGCTGCTTGTTAAGGATCTCTTTTATTAGACAACGTGGTGCAGCTGGTAAACCAGAGGCTTACAAGTATGGAATTTCTCTTCAAGACTTAAAGAGAACACAGGAACTTTCCTTCCTAAGATCATGTTTATATAAGAAAGATTTCTTAGTTTTTATGTAAATTTAATACAAAATGCCACAAGAGATGAGCTTGTTGTATTTGGGACACCCCTGGTAACTCTGCCAGTAAAACATGTAACTATTACCAGGGAAGGAATGTACACATTCCCCTCTGTTCCTATGCAACTTTACCTTCACACCTTTGCCAACACCATCGGCCATCTGCAAATCCAGCCCCTCCTTGCAGGTATAGAGGCAATCGATCACCTTCTTGTTCTCCAGCTTCCCAGAACGAATCATCAAACCTGCCAGATTGCCTCGGAAAAACTGAGCCATGCGGAGCTCCCCACCTTCAGAAAACGAGGGAGGGAAAGTCTTCACTCGGTTTGATTCTTTTTACCTTGTCTTTGGTAAAACAACAAATATGCCATCTGATGCACACAGTATTATACACATGCGGGTTAGTTTTCATCCATTCTGGGTGTTAACCTTGTGGTTATGGTCAAGCATAAAGAAAGAATTAAACAGTTCACCATGCACGTGGCCTCCAGACAGCGGTGGCCACCTTGAACTGACTGTTCCATGATAAACACTTCAAAAGAAACCCCATACAGCAAGGTGGTGCTCAGCAGTCAAACACAGAACCAATGGGATGGACCATGAAACCTGAATCTCCCTGTTGAGGTAGCACCTCCTCCTCCTCCTCAGATCTCTGCCAAGGCAATGCCCCTCGGGACACAGGACAGCACCCCTGCTCCAGGAGTGAGTGACCTACACCTGAACCAGCACTCCAGGCTCCCCCTACACCCAAAGGGTACAAAGGAGCTTTACAAAATCATTCAGCTCCTTCTCAGAGAGGAGTCCAAGAGTCACCTGCCACCTTCTCTGTGCAGACTCAAAGGAGCAGTTTAAACTCAGGTAACTCACTTTTAGAAATGTGATTTAAGTCTGATGACTTGCAACCTAATAAGGACTTTATTCCTTAATTTCTTTGAAGATGACATCACAGTGATCACCTAGTCCATCTCGCCAAATAATGGGGGCCACAAAACACCACATGGAAATGTGTATTTCAAGGCCATAGCTTACTAAGCAACCTGATTTCAGAAAGATTGTTTTAAAGATTCTAAGTGATAAAAGATCCTTGGTAAAACTCAAAAAATATTCAGTGGTGAATTGTCCTGTTACAAATTATACAATTTCCACAGAGCTCCAACTTGTACCCCCTGTAAATTACAGGTCTGTCTTTATGACCAGCCTGATGTAAACATGAAATCAGTCTTGCTCTGAGTGGGGAGCAAAGGTACCTGACTTCCAGAGGTCCTTCCCAATGCACTGAGTTAATTCTATAATACAGACACATACCTACACACATAAATACACAGATTTATATAGGATGAGGTGCATTTATGTCTGGATGAAAGAAATTATAGCTGATACCTTACATCAGCAACTTTCTTATACCACTTCACTGCAATCTCAACAGTTGCAGATTTGTACAAGAAGGTACATTTGGATGCAATCAAAAAAATGCCCAAAACAAACCACAAAAAAACCAAAACCAAGCAGAAGTCAGCTGATGATGCTCTGCAAATAGAAGCACAATGAAGACACAAGCCTAGGAGAGGATTATGTGAAGGTCAATGGCCCAAATGCAATGCCTGCATTTCATGCTGTGTGCAAGATGAAGCAATGTCTTGGCTTAAAAATGAAATAAAACAGTAGGGAAAAAACTCCAGCAACCTGCAGAGGTCTCGGGCACAGTTTCATTGTCATTTTCGTTTCCTGTATATTCTGCAGAAAAGCAAGACAAAGAATAGGACAATAGGGAAAGGACCAAGTCGTTACAATTTGGCAAACTCTCTAATCACAGAAAATACAAAGCAGCACTTCCCCCAAAGTCTGCTTATATTGGACCCAGCTTCTCAAGGACTCTGAGTTCCTGGAAACAGGAAGAGCTGCAATGCAGGGAGGAAGCATCCCTAGGTTGTTACAGGAACAGAACAGCCATGGCACCACAAACCCAAAGAGCCCCTTCACAAGCAGCAGTAAAAGCAGTGAGAACTGCAGAACACTTGAACCAAGATAGCAAATCTCACACAAAGCACCATCAGTGAGATGACACAGGTCTATCCACTGGCTCCATCTGAGGGGAACATAAGGTGAGATCCAGACTAACACAGCAAATCACCCAAAGGTACTGAAAGCTGATCAAAAGAAGCCATTATCAACACAGACTTTTGAATCGTAACAATAGCATTGCATGTATTAAATAGTCAATTTACCAGATGGAAGCACCAAAAATGAAAAATGGCTTTTAAATTTTTAAAAGAAATGTTAGAAGAACTTCTTCAAAAGCATAAAATTTCTCTCTCCTAGAAGGTGAGCTGTATTTTTAACTTAGAGCAGTCTGATTTATTTTAAATTCTTGGTTAGACAGAAACAATGAACTACCTTCACTCCTTTGGCAAGGAGAAAAGAGACATTATAAGACAGAAGATTGTTAATTTGATTAAAACATCCCAGAGCTTTCCATTTGTCACTCATTCCCAATCTACTTCTATGCATTACTGCAAACTGCAACTACAGTCTATAAATGTGAACTAAACAAAACATGAAAGATTTAACACTGTTTTATCTTCAACCAAGAAGATCAGCTTTATACCAGCCAGGGTGTGATTTAACCAGCAAACAAACACTGCAGTTCAGGAATGAAGCACAAGTTGTGTTACAAACATCTCTGGTCATCAGAATTCATGTTCAAATGCACAACTTTTTCTCAAGCTTTGAAGATTAGGTTTTAAAGTGTTAAAGCACATGAATCAGCTCTTTACATCTTGCAGAATACTGTGTTTTAAGCCATAGTTTGCAGACAATAAAGCAGATGTCTATTTTTAAAAGCCTGCTGGACAGGCTTTCATTGATGAGAACACTTTTCCTACAAGATGCTTTTCAACCTACTTGAAATTAAGTGTTCTGTTGAGCAATCTGAAGTATGTGATGTATTGTTACAGCTATTATTAAACATAAGCTGTCTGTATTCCCATGGCCACCACAAAAATCACATTGATGGAATACAGGCTGGTAAGCAGCTCTGTATTTCACACACACCTGTGGCCAATGGGAAAACAAACACTCATGGAAAAAGTGACTCAAGGAGGAAATATGTGATACCAGCTTGGAGCAAAAATAATGTGCAAAAGGCAAAACAAATTACATTGCATGCACTGGAAAGATCTGCTGTGTACTTCTAGATAACCACAAAGATTTCATTTAAAAATGTTCATCAGAAGTATCAAAGTTGTAAATAGTTACCTTGCCAACATGCTCCAACTACCAGCTGTGTTTCTATCTTGGAGGGGTGGAGTGGGTAATCCTCAGTCACTGGGAAAGGATCATAGGAAACACCATCCACGTACAGAGTCACTGCTGGAAACTCAACGTTGACGACGTAGTGGTGCCACTCTTTGTCACACACCTGAGCCAAGACAGTTTTACACAGTCTACTGCCATTTTTAATTACAGTTAATAACTGACCTCATACATGTTTTACATAAACATACGTGTAGATGTACCAACAACCTCTGAGCCTGTACAAAGCTGATCTTTCACACACATGGCACACATCTAAAAAGCAAATTGACTGTCAAACATTAATATAGAGTTTCTTTTCTTCTGTTGCCAACACAGGAAGCTGCACATACTTCCGTTCCTTTAATTTTTATATTAAATAACAGCATATTTCATTCTAAAAATACATATCTACATGCAAGCACATCCTGAAATACTGTTATAAGACAACATTACTTGACAAAGGACAGGTATCTGCTGAGAGCAACTGTTAAGAAAACATGAGTATTTATCACCTAGATTCAGAGGGCTAGAAAAATGTCACATGCTCAGAAGTACTTCAATGCTAACAACAACCTGGAACAAATGCCTCCTGTTTTCTCCTGCACTCCAGCTTACAGTGCATTTAGTGAAGATAACTGATATCACAGCTACAAGACTGACAGTGTATTTTCTGTTTTATATTCAAGATGAAAAGGTACAGCTGAATCTGACACTTGTGATCAAGTAAAACAAGCATTGTTGGGTTCTGTAAAGCAGGACATCAGGAGTTTGGAGCCGCCCTATCAGGAAGGTCAGTCTTCAGTGGCTTTCACCCCAGCACTCCACCAAGTGTCCTTCCAAACGTACCTGATTCAGCTTCCAGTGAAATTCAGCAGGTCTGTAGGTTTTCCCCTCAGAGGGATCCTGGCGGAACAGGAACACGAGGCGGCAGCTGTGCACGTACAGGGTGTAGTGGTGCCGGTTCATGTCTGCACCAGTTGGGGTTAACAGCGTTAGATTCTGCACACCTTAACAACAAAATCCACCTGTTCTGCAATTTCATACTGCAATCTCAACGTAATCGATAGGAAGAAACCAATGTAGAAGTAAACCAGGCATGGAAAGAGGAGTGGGAAACACCTGCAGTAGTAGGGAGGGCAAACACTCCCAAAGAACACACAAATAATGGTCTCAGCAGGAGAAAAAGAGCTCTATTTGCAAATAGAAGAGCTTTTTTGTTACCAATGGCAACTATGGAAACAGGGCTAATCACATTTCCTTCTTATTAATAGCATTTTCAGAATTATTGTTTCTGTATTGTAAGCAGAGAGTGAAATTATGCAGAGAGCAAAAAAAAAACATCTCTGGAGCAACAGAAATTATATCCTCCTAGGGAAAAAAGAAGATATAGCAGCAAATGCTGTCACTAGACCTGATATGTGTATCTTAACGTTTTCAAGCAGCATCAAGAACAAGGCTATCTTTGGAGATGCAAACTCGAGACTGCATTGCCAGAATAAGTTAACTGCCACAGCAAAAGAAGTGCATAACGTAAACTGAAATAGAATTACAAAAACAAGTCTGCCCAATCTGAAGCTAGATAATCTAAGGCCAAGTCTACACATAAGCACAATAAATAGTGATTTTTAAAGTCAACTTCTTTCAACTCCGAAAAAACCCTTAAGGTAGAGAAAACACTGAAGGTTGTCACGTGCGCTGCCAGAGCAGATAAAAACCCAACCAACCAAAAAGACTGTTTATAAGTGAAGTACTGACAAACCTGTCTTGTCTGAATTGCACAGAATTGTCTCTTTCTCTTTGGTTCCAGGCCCGTGCCTCATCCACACTGAAATCATGAAGGGCTCTTTCAGATTGACTGTGACAACACCATCTGGAATCTTCACAGCTTGCGTGCCATTAAACTCGAAGACTTGGTCGCTGTCATGGCCATTATCTGTTGGAAGTCCTACAGTCCAGTTAGCAGCACTGCTTGGAGGGGGGAGCAGCTCAGCTGTGCCAGAAGCAGCACCTACAACACAAATGCTTAAATGAAAACAGAAATTTGAAAGACCAACACCAGTTTCAAATTCAACTGTTTATCTCAGCACTAATTTTTCAGCACCAACTGTCAGGATTATGCACTACGATCACCCATCAAGCAATTCTCCCTTTAAATAATGTGGCACTAATTACAGGCATCTAGTATCATGATGACTTTCACAAATGTGAGTTTTGGATAGACAACTGCTCTCACAGTAAGCAAAACAATTTCAATCTCTTCAGTGCCTCTATCTCAGGAACCATTTCATTAATGCCACTTGTCCCTCAGACCCATGAATGCCTCTCTCTAGAAACTGGTTTTAAGACTAATATTCATCCAGTTGCAGAGAGTGCACAGGCACCCCCTCCCAGCCCACTGTCTGCTCACAGTGCAGTCAGAAGCAGGTACTTGGCTTGCTGTCCTTTCCCCACTTTTTAACATCACACTGAGCTCAATCAGGGAATAGCTCAGGAACTGCCTGGATCCCTGGAGTTACATGCTATTCAGACTTTCGATGACTTTCAACTGAAGTTCAAGACATAAATCATGAGTGATAATTTGTCCTGTAATCTCAGTTCCTCCATATTGGCAACAAAGGATTCATAGACTTTTCCCAGGATCTTTAACTGCAGCGTAAGTGGACACCAGATCTACTCATTGACTTCTGGTCTAACATAAAATTCAAAGAAAAATTAATAAACAAGAGAGACCACTTTTATTTTAACAGAAGCCTTCTTACCACAGAGCCTGTGGATGGATTTCTCAGAGTAGGTGTCTCTATCACAGCCTTTACCAATGTGGTTGGTTTCCAGTTCCACCGTTGCTTCCACTGAGGTTATTGGCTCATCACACGTCTCCAAATGCATCCCAGGGAACAGAGCCAAGGAACCAGTGCCAGGCTCATACTCTATTCTTTTGCTCCAACCTGCATATTTATCCAAAGAAACAATATTAAAGATCTCTCATGTTTAACTGAAGGTACCAGCAAATGCTAAAAGCAGAGAGGAAGGAGAGCAAACTAACCTTGCCAGCCAGGCTTGCATGTAGGCTTAATGCTAATTTTAACCAACACATCCTCAGCAGCTCTCTTCTTCCCACAGTCATAGGCTGTTACTGTCAGTTTATACTGATGTTCTTTACCATAGCTTAACTTTTCTGTGTTTTTTATATAACCTGACACAGAAAAAAAAGCAATTATCAGATATTAATGTAACTCCTCAGGGTCGCTGCTGCACAAAATGCATCCAGGTACCACCTATGTACTTCGTACAGGTACCCAAGACTGAATAGACACATCTGCAAGTGAATTACCCTTCACTATCAGACTTTTCAATGCCAGACTTCAGGCAGGGATCCTTAGAATGACATAAAAGCAGAGATGAGCACAAATACACAGAACAGGAGGTACTGCTCTGGCTCTTCACAGTGTATTACATTACTCCAAATGAAACTGGTAACTGATACATGAATTGTTTGGCACGTGCCAGGATTCACTAACTTGTTTTACGTTTGTGCAGACCAGTTAGAATGCTGTTCTTTGGGTGACAAGTGACAGTCATTCCCACCCACCTCGCTCCCTGCTCTTACCGTCTTTGTCAATGGCAAAAGGGACATCTGGAGTCACAATCTCGTAGCTGCAGATCTGGCTGAACTGGGGGGAGCAGTCTGCATCCACAGCTTCCACCCTGAGGATGTTGTCGTACCTCTTGCCCTCGATGACCGTGGCCTTGTAGGACTTCTCCTTGAACACCGGCGCGTACTCGTTGACGTCGTTCACCTGGATGTGGACTGTGGCTCTGGAATCACACACAGAGGGCTCCTGGAGACTGCAAACCCTGCTCGTGCCAGGAATGGGGTACAACAGCTCCCTCTGTTCCACCAGAGTCATCGCAATCTTTCAACCTGACAGCTCTGAGCCTGCCTTGTTCCAGTGCAATACATTCCAAACCACCTCCCTCCAACCAACCTCAATCCAGTCTTTCAATATTGAACAATTCACCCCTGAAGTGAAGGCAAATTAAATATTTACTACCAGAAATTCCCTGTTGCAAGAGTTATACAGTTAGGTCAAACCAAGGAATAAAAAAGGAAAACTTGTCTTGAAGGTCCAGAAAAAACTGTATTTACATTTGCTTTTTTTAATTCCAGCCCACTTAATTCCATGAATGCAAAGGTTTGGGGTTAGATTAACAGGAACAGGTGAAGGCAGGAAAAAATAAGAATATTTGTACCTGGTTCTGAATGACTATCACTCTTCTCCTGTTCAAATAAATGCTTTTAGGGTTTTACAAATGCTGTCAAATCAGCTCCCTCTCTTCCACATGCAGCCGTCCTTCAGAATTCCAGCTCTCAGGAAAGAAGCGACCAATGACTAATAAAACCAACACTCAACTACCCTAACGAGGAAAGTAGTGGGTGTTTTTCCAGTGTGTTGCCATGTAATTCAGTGTAGTTCTAGGTTATTGTTTACTATCACTGTTTATTTGCAAATAAAACTCAAACCCTTGTATTGCAACCACTAAATTGCTGCCATTTTTCAGAAACACAACAAAATAGAGCTGTGACAAAATAGGCTTTTACTTTTGTTAAAACAGTACAATTCTAGTTCTTTCCTGCTGTCAGAGTATGATATGAACACTGAATTTTTATTTTATGTGAACAAGAATGACAGTCAAGACTTGTCTTAGACTAAGAGCTCAGTCAAGTGCATTTGATTGGCTTTCTTCAGCTAATAAAGTACTCAGCTGTGTAAGTCATTGAAAACTGACTTATTTCTTTGATGTAGAAATGAGAAATCAAACTATATAAATGGAAACATCACAGAAGTGGCAGATACACTTTAACACATCATACAGCCAGATAATCCTAAACAGATTGGATCTTGAATTCTATCCTTTCACGCCTGTCACTGATTGCTGGTATACACAGACTAGGAAAATAATGCAGTTTCTGTCAATGATCAAGGAGAAAAGATGAATAATGAAAAGTAAACTAATAAAGAATTCAATTACTATAGTCTTTCCATAAAAGTAGAAGTTTCCTCATGCTTATGCTAAGAAAAAAAGTCTTTAAGGTTTTTTTTTATCCTATTGCTACATAAACACCACCAAAAAAATGTCCTTCTGTACCAAACATGCTATATACTCCTGACTTGCAGAGCTACACTCCAAGATGGTTAAAACCCACAAAAACCCATAACACAGCCAGCCATGGGGATGTGAACAGTGATTTGTCCCATCATTCTGCTGTGGCACAAGAGCAGTAGCAGAGCGTGCTCTGGATGTTCCTCATAGAGCCATGACTCTGGATAATCATCATTTTTACTGGACCATTTTTACTGGAAAGTTTCTATCTCAATTAACCAGCACAGGTAGAAAAATACAGAGACATTCTACACTGTGGAAAAGAAACTGAACAAAGAACATAATTCCAGCCAAACCAACAAAATATTTGTTGCCATCTTTCTCTTTGAAAACTTTCTTCAAAGGTCAAATTGAGTATCAAACAGAGTTTAAGGATATACCTATTTTCCCTAAGTGCAATCTTTAGGGCAGTAACATTCTGCTGCCTACTTGAAGCATTCAGCTACGGAGCAACAAGGTTTTGTTTGTCACCAAGCTGACCTCTGCCAGTCCATTCCTCATCCTGTTTATGCCTCTCTTTGCTTCACACAACTGCTCATCTCCCACATGCTCTGCAGATGTTTACACCAGGGTGTTAAACAGTTATTCTCAAGTAGATTTTCTGGAGACTATTTTCTATTGTGGTTTTTCTTTAGATAAAGATTAGTTAAAGATTGCTTTGTTCCCACTCTCTGATCTAGGCAGAGATGAGCCTTATGCTATTGATCTTGGGTTCTTTGGTAAGGCTGTCTGGAAATGATAAAGACATGTATGCTTTGGTGTTTTAAGCTTAAAAAGATTGACTTCTTGAACCAGTTTTTTGGATTTAGAAACTGAATTCCAAAACAATGTCCAGGCTTGGTATCCCATGCAAGCCCTACCAACTCAAGATGAATTTTAAGTGGATCAACAGTTTCCTGCTTCTATTCCCACCCTGTTTTCTGATGTAACTTCAGAGACATCAAGGGATAAAGCAGTACCACCTGAAATACAAATGGAGGGATGTCCAAGTAGTTCATGTCCATTTGGCTGCTCTTTTTATTAGCATTATTACCCTGCTTGAGCAGACAGGCTGGACCAGATGACCCCTGTGGTCCCTTCCAGCCTGACCCTTTCTGTGGTTGTATGAAAAGCCTTCCAGCGTCAACACTTGGTTCACATTTACTCCCAGTACACAGACCATAAATCACCACGAGTAGGAGACCCCTCGGAAGCAAACCTCCCCTCAGCCCACCCCAGACTGACTTACTTGTGGGATTTTTTTGCATTTGCTCCATCTGGTCCCTTCCCACAGTCGTAGGCCTGGATGGTGAACGTGTAGTCCTTCTGCAGCTCACAGTCAAGCTTTTCCTTAGAGCGAATTATTCCCTCACCAGTGGATTTATCCACTACCACTGCTTCAAAGGGAACATTCTGCCCGTGAATTTTAAATCCACAAATCTCACCTACAGAGTTAAAGTAAGAGAGGTTAGAACTGCTCGACATTGTGACACGTTTTTAAAATAAACGACCAAATACTTTGCAGCCAAGGGTTTGTGAGGGTCTGTGGACAAAGCAAGAGCACTGTGCTTTAAAATGGGTGAATTCTGGGAACTTTAGTAAAAAGAAGCAAACGTCTGCCTTCCAAGCAACTTGTTTACTTTGCATCCATTCATGCAGGAGTACAACAGAGAAAAAGAGAAATGTAGACAGGCATTTCACAGGAGTACTTGAGATAGCTCTAGGGTACGAGTAGATCTTGTGTGAGCATACAGCCAAGGCCACTGGTAATACCTTCTGTGCCAAGCTACTGGCAATAGCTGGGCAGCTGGTTTACTTTGACCAGAGCAAGAGGTTAAAATGCACAGTTACAAGCCGAGGGATGAAAGAGCTCCGAGTACAGGTTCAGCACCATAATTACAGAAATTCTGTCAACAGATCAAAGGACAAAGTCTTCCTGTGCAATGTACCTGGCTAAAATCAGGGAATCAAAATAAACTACTGGATGAGAAAGGTAGAAATACCAACTTCTCAGGCATCCATTTCAACAGCTATCTACTAACACGGGTCAAGTGTTAGTCAAGGAAGCTCTCATGGAATGATTTAGAAGGTTTTCCTTCTATTCAAATGCTTCATCCTACAAACTTGGAAAAAAAGTCCCCAACACATCATTTTTAAACACATCTAAGCCTAAGACTGCACTACAAGATGCTGGCTGGGTAAGCCCAGCACACAACTCAATGAAAGCCACTCAATGAAGTGTTTGATCACCTAGGCTGTGTTTTCACCTCTGTAAGTTGTTATATTTTGTAGGTGATTTCCTTACACCAACAAACCCCACTATTTTGCTATTATAGCTGCAGTGGTTTCAAAGTACCAACATCACACTCCTAATGAGAATGCATCTAGAGGTATTCAAAGAAGGGAGTTTGATTCATATTTTAGACCACTGAAGGAAGTCCTGAAGGGCGTGTGCTGCTGGAATGCTTCAGCACTTAAACATTACTTCACAAAGCACAGGGAAACTTCAGCTCTCCCAAAGAAGTGATCTACAAGTGGAAATATCAGACAATGCTAATTTCCCCCAACTTCTTCAGTGTCCACTGAAGGTACAATAACCCCAAATGGTTCAAATGGATGTCTGATTTACAGATATTTCTAACCAAGGGTCTGGTTACATACAGTTTTTATCAGTATATTTTAAAATAGAAAAAAACTGGGAGAATAAATGGGACAAAAGAGCATGACAGGATCTTCTGTTTCAGTGCTGATTCCCCATTTCATAACCAAAGTTAGTAGGTTAATATTCATAAAAGGGATAGAAAGAACCCTTTATCACCTTCTTTGGTGACTGTCACCTCAAAACTCTCTAAAGGGAAAAAAGACAAACCCAAGTCAGTAACAGGAAAGGTTGAATGGGAGCAAATAAGGAAAAGGCAAAGATGCACACATTACACAGAAAAGCTTTGGAAAAAGTGTATTTTAAAATTCCAGTGGTGAACTGCTGTAACTGTTACAATTTTAGAGTTTTAGTTATGTTAAATGTGATTTAATCTTTTAACTCCAGGTTTTCATTTGCAGAATTCTGAAATATTTGGTAAGTTTATCAAAGTTTTTTCACTTTTCCTTCTCCTTTTCTTTTAAATAATACCAACTGCTACACAAGAGATTTTCAAAACTGTGTTGATGAGTAACTACCCATAACGTAGAATTTACATTACGCTATTTAAAGTATTGCCATAGTTTGTGATTTAAAAATATACACATTAAATTGTGATCCTAATGAACACAAAAGCTTTAAATGGAGAGGGGGGAAGCTATGTATTTTCCTAGCAGTCTCTTGCTTTTCCAGGTTAAACAACCGATTTATTGTACTGCTGAAATGCTGCAATGCTGGACAGAAGAGATGCAGGTACTCAAACGTATTCCTCTATTAGCACTGAGGATGCCCCAGAGCAGCCTGTCCTGCCCCCTCCAGCCACCCCAGGGAAGTAGAAGCTTCTGCTGTGTCCTGGATCTTCCGCACTTATGAGGAGAGCTCAGATGTAACAGTTTTGCAGGGTATGACATGACTGTGAGAGGCACTCAGAATGGCTTCAGAGTTCTAATGAAAAGACAAACCCTGTTCTTCCCTCCCTGGAAATCATCATTTGTTAAACTCCCAAACTACCACCTTTTACATATCATAGAATACATCCATTTTTTTTTCCTGATTATCATCATGTTTGACCTGAATTCCTGTACAACAAAGCAGACCTGTACCCTTAAAATCACTTCTAGCAGATCTGTTAATTTTCATGTATTTCCACCAACCTGCAGTAACACATTCCAGTCTCCATACCAGAGACCCAGAAAGAGATGAAGCACTACAGTTACAGAAGAATATTTTTCATAAAAAGGCATATTTGCAGTTTAATATTGAAGTGGAAATATCAGTAAAGTTACCTTATGACTTCTAATCCTTCATTTTAAAAGGAGACAGTTTCTGAAGTAGCTCTCAATAAGTGCTCCCCAAAACTCACTTCAGGTAATCCCTGGATTTATGATCAGCTCTTTATTTTAACATACCAAGTATGCTGCCTCTTGGGGCACCCACATAATTTATTTCAGTCTATTCTTGCACAGGATATAAATATAATCCCAGATTTTAAAGTGTTTTGGCAATAGGATCATTGAAGAAAATTTTACACTGTTTAAATTCATGGCTGACACCACTGATTAGCCATAAGTGACATTCCAACTGCAAGCTTTTAAATATTCCTCATCTTAACTCCTGTACACCCACCTCCCTGTTCCCTTGCAATAACTCGGAGCCAAGCACTCCATGTGGACCACTGAGATTACAGGAAAAAAATACCTGGAAGGGAACATTAAAGTAGAAAGCCTGGTAATGGAGAGGAGAGGGAAAAGTGGATTAATGGGGCAATTACCTATTTGGGAGAGGGGAGGTTCTTTAAAAACTGGTCAGTTCTTTACCATGCGCAGTGACCTGAAACTCTGGCACCAACCCCAAGTTGGCTGCCAGGACATTCTGCATTCCAGTTTTTGCTCCTAAGCATAAGACTTTAACAAGCTCTCCAGTAAATATCCGAGTGCCTCCAGATGCTGGTTAAGGTGTAAAGCTCTAGTTCGAGGTGTACTGTGGCTTAATCTCTGCCAGATGTTTCTCAGAACAGTGACTGCTTAATGCTTTTTCTCATTTCATTCTGAAACTGAGACACATTAGTGAAATAAAATTCTCTCTCTGCTACACTTAGATCAGAATGATGATCAATACATAAATTAGTTTATATTTAATGTGTTGTAAAAGTCCAGCTAAATAAACTGTTACTAGGACAGCACCTCACAGTGTTTCATTCAGCTGTACTCAGAGGTGAAAAAACATTTCATTTTACAGATAACACAGGTCTGTGGAATTTATATTAGTCAGAAAACATACAGCAACCCTGGATCCTAAACAATTTCTGTATTTCTCCTTTCTGGTGTAGCACACTTAAAAGACAGTGAGAATTTGGTAGAATTTTAAGGTGTTGTTGAGTTTTACTGTTTTGTCTTTCTGTACTGTTACAATATAATGATGCAAAGTAATTATATCATTAATAAAAAGTTTCCTAAGATATTTAAACTACTGTTTAAGCATGTTAGACTACACTGATTTTTATAAAATAAGTTCAGTATTTGAGTAGATATTTTGACTTTGGAATCCCTTTCCATTTTCACTCCACAGAAAGAGAAGGAATATCCCAGCCCCAACCAAGCAGTGATCTATGTGAGGATCATGGAAAGCCTCCCGCTTCAAGATATGTAGAACATTTTCTAAGTAAGTATTTCTTAGGACAAAACTGTTACAGCACTTCATCCATGCATCAAATTTGACATGAAAATGGCTGGAATACCATTGCAGCAAAATTTCCTCTTAGGTTTGCTACCAGCTGTGCAAGTTAACCCCTCACCAGATGGGACAAGATCAAAATCTGTTTGATTACAGTGTCACCTCCTCTACAGGACATTTCTTTTCTAAAAATCCCTCTCCCAGCTGAGCCCTGCCTTGCTCCCTTCCCAAGCAAACAGGGAAGGCGACACAAGGGCCTACTGGATTTTTTGCTGTTTCTTTTTTAAAGAACCAAGAGAGATTCTGCAAGATCCTTTTCAAAGCTCTACGCATATTCATGTGTTAAGTAAAAAAAATTCCTAGCCCCCACAAAATACTTCTTGTATCCCAGAGTAGCAAGAGGAAAATAAAGGACTGTGGTTGAGAAGTGGTTTTCTCTGGGGCTGGGGGAAGAAGCATTGAAGCCCTATGACAGGCACATCAAAAAACCAAGGGAAACTTTTCAAACATCTGGCTACGAGACCCTTCATTGCACTCTCATAACAAAACACATTCAGCTGTGTGAAGGCATCCAGATATAATCCTGTCTGTTTCAAATGTAATAAAAATTCAGTTCCTTTATGCACAGTGAAGGGGAAACCCCCTACTGAGAGTTTCAACTGAACTGATTTTAGACACAAACTGCTCTACTGTACAATTAAAAATGTAGCTATCCTTTATTTTTTTCAGCAAAACCACTTAGGATTAAATTCCACCATGATTCAATTTGTAATGTAGAAAAAACCATCAGAGGAACAAGAATGGACATTGTCTTCTCAAGCAGATCTGTAAGTCATGGTGCAAAAGACTGATTCCATACTGTCCCTATGTGTCAGGCAGGGTGACATGGCAACCTGCCACGATTGCAGTCACACTCTGTTTTCTGAAGTGTCATTTCAGATTTAAAACCATACAAATAACCCTAGAAATAAATGCCTACATAACCCTCCTTATTTTTGCACACCTGAATTTTACGATCCTACCCACAGCACAGAGCGAGCAAAGCAATGAAATGTTACTTTTACTTGCCCCACAGTTCCCGTACTACAAAGCATTCTAAATGAACTAGTTCCAAGGTGTTTCGACATGCTCAAAATTGAAATAAAGCAAAAAGCTCTACTTAAAATATTCTAAACCTGCAGACAGTTCAGAAGTTTCACAGCTCAGCTAGAGGGCACAGTTAATTAAAATATCCAGCCTTTTGAAGCATGAATAAATTTGATTAGTAAGTAGGACTATACCAGTTAGGGCTGAAGCAGCCATTTAATCCTGAAAAATGCTTTGTTTTGCTGTGAAAACACATCAGTGACCTCGTAGGTTTCTCACACTGAAGCCCCCCCAGAGATGCTGGTGGACACCAGCAGCACCATTGTCTGTGCAGGACATGAGCACAGCACCCCAGCAGAGCTGATAACAGTCAGCACATCACCCACACTGGGGCTCCTCGAGGACAGATTCAAGTTTTGTTCCATTTAATGGCACACAAATACTTTTATAGATCTCCAGTCCTTCAGAATTTAGGCAATTCAAACCCAACAGTCTGGCACTGAGAATTTCTTTACAACATTCATGTGCTATACTCAATTTTTAATTTCTTTAAACGCGCTGGTCTGCTGCTGCTGCTTAAGAATCATCAGTTTTCAAAAGTGAAAATATACAAATATATACTGTTTATACAATATCCAGTTGGTAAAAATGTTCATTTAATGAAAGCAGGTTTACACAATTTAGATCAACCCAATGGAAGAGTCTCATTTAAGAAATGCTTTGACATTGGATTTCACTCTGCAAACATGACAATATATTTGAAGATACTCTGACAGTACTATCTTGAAAACATTACTATCCAACAAGTATAAAATTCCCATTTTCAGAATCTGTTCAATGCTGCTGAACTACCAGCACCTACCTTTAAAGCACTTAAGAACTGCGAGAGGTGATTCCTGTTCTCCTCATCACTGAGAACACAAGGCACCCTTCCCATACCTCTTCCTAATTAACAGGTTTTGTGTATCTCAACACAACTTTCTTCATTTGGAAATGAAAGGTTTTTTGTACACAGACAGCAGTTTTATTTCCTGTTAGGATCACCGAAGAGCCTCTGCCATATGTATCCAGTACATGAGGAAGTTTGAGTTTCAGAGGCTTACCAGTATCTCCAAACTTCTGAATAGGAAGTTTACCATTATCTTCAACTTCCTCGGAGATAACTACAGCTTTATGATAATGCAACGAAACTGTTACTTTAAGCATCGCTTTCAGGAAATTGTGACCAAACTGCCATAACACTGCAGCACACAATGCACTCAGCTGCTGAACATTTCAAATGTTCTCAATTTAATCACTCTCCTATCCCTTCCTCCTTGAAGCCAGGCTTAGCAATGCTCCCCAAAATGGCTCATGTCGCATCATGTAGGTATCTCACTAAGATTCTTAACTCTCAAATTTTACTTAACAAACTAAGCTTCTGCAAATATCCAATTTAAGGTTGTTATCCACTACAAGTAATTTAAATATCTGTAGAGGCCCAAAGGTATTCTCCAAACACATCTTTCTAATACTCTGCCAAATTCAAAAAAAAGGACTTTCCATAATACTGCATCCAATTAATGAATACAGTATTCTTAAACAGAAGTTTTCAGAACAAAATCTACTGCATAAGTCTGTAAGAAAACTGTCAATCCTCTGTTCAAAGTGAAGAATTAGCCCACTTTTTGCACGTATCTTGTGTATCATTCCCTACATTCTTTACTAGAGGAGAAAAAGCCTTTTCTTCAGCCAGAGGAAGTTGTTTGTTTTTTAAAATACCCCAGACTGTTAAGCAAATTTATCACAGACATGCAATCTTAATTCTAGTGATTAGCATCTTCACTCTATTAAGACACAAATCAAAACCACAAAGCAAACCAAAAACTCTTTTCAGAATGGTAAGAAAATAATTGTTTCAGAACTCCCACGCTGAATGCTGTGAAATGTGGAATCTAGACGACTGAAGAAAAGGTTAGACAATATGAAAACAAAACAAAAATAAAACACCAGAAAAATTAACAGGTACACATGAAATTGAAATAAGCAAAGTACTTTCTGGTTTGGATATTTGGATACAGCTGTAAATCTGAAATAGAACACTGGTCCATGCACAAACATTTCCTAGGACCTAAAAGCTTTGAAATGTTATGTTACTCTTAAGGAAAACACAATAACACAGAGCATTTGTCCCCAGGAAAGCACTTCCACATCTTAAAACAGCAACACAGACGAATTCTTTACCTGCAAAACGCAGAGGTGCATCTTTGTCCAGGGCTATCAAAGGGGGGTCCAAGAGCACTGTGTTGTCATTTTCTGTAACTATGCCATGATAGGTTGTTTCAATCCATGGTTTATGCTTGTTAACTGGAAGGAAAACAAAGTACAGAGTCAAAACATTTGAAACTGATAATACCTTTTTAAATGCTTTATAACACTAATTTCAGTATTTTCCTCTTTTATTTTTCTAATTCTGTACCAAGGTTTTAATAAACGACAAGATTTGAGACAAAATCCTGGTTACATATGTTCAGAAGAGTTGAGTGCCCCTGTAGGCTTTCCAAAAGTAACTCAGAGAATTTAAATTAGTTTCTAACTATGCTGGGATCTAAGATGCCCCTGAAGTGCAATTCAAAAACCTTCCAGCAGTGATGGGGAGCTGCTGCCATCAGTGCCAAGTGTGACACCAGAAAAACCTACAGTCAGCGCCAGACAAGGGAAGTCTGGCCAACACCAAACACCAGGGTTTGTTTACACTCTACTTCCCTCCAACGTGGAAAACGGGATCCAGCTGGTGGACTGTTCTTCAGAACACGAAGGTTTGTTCTAGTTTCACCTTTTTGCCTTGTATAGGGGGTTTTGTTATCATTAAGAGAATAGGTGGAAAAGATATCAAACTTCAGTTATTTAGCAGTTGCTTTAAGAGACTGGAAAGCTCCACTGAAAACTCACCCACAAAAGTATCCTTCACCCCTGCCCAGAAGAGCCTGCAAACTGATCACATGAGCCTGTCTCAAGACACTGCAGAGAAACACAGTATCTTCTCTTGCCAGCTTCAAAAGGAATTTTTTCTAGTGTATCACTGAACATGTGATTCAGTCTTGCATCTTATCTACTAGGTTATCACCTACTCTGTGACAATCCAAATGAGAGTCCCTTGATTATGAAATATTTACTTTTATGCTATGCTCCCCAGCTCAGGCAGTGGAGTGTGACTGCCCAAGTGGCTCCTGGATGGTTAAGTTTCCTTAACAGTACCACTTTCCCAAATGCAATTCTGGAAGGTTGCATGTATCCAGCTGCTTAGAACCCAGGGAAAAACATTCTACAGAGCCTGAAAACTATTCCTTACCAGACAACACCAAGTAATCTTCAGCAAATTATGCACAGACAAGTATATTAAGCACTTTGCTAGAGGTTACAAGAAACACACCAAAGAGCATTCCACAGGCACCATCACCCAGGTTTTGGTATTCATAAGATCGAGAACTTAAAACTTATGAAATGCATGGCTATGCAATCACAGCAAAATATACACTAAAGCTAAAACACTATCACACAGCTACGTCCTGTTATTTCACCTCTGAAGAATTATATAAGCAGATTGTCAAAACAGGCAGAGATGGAAGGCTAACCCAGGCTTTTGAATCCTGCCTCTTCAACAACCTAAAATGGATTCATGTCATGTGCCATATGCTTACCCAGGGGAATTAAAAAACAGTGATAAAAGGACACTTCAATAAACGATTAAACCTAGAGAACTCATACAGGAAACCATAATACTCCCAATATGCTTTCATCTGCAATCTTTTACTGGTTAGTAGCAACAGTAGACAGGATATATCATCTTCATCCATAACAATGCAGCAAGAGAGAACTCATAACAAACTGTTTTAACGCAAACAGTGTTTAATTACTGCCAAGTGGTTTTACTTAATATGGCAACACTCTCTTTATTGCCTCAATACACTCACATGGGCACACTTTCAATGTGCAGCACACCAAAGAGCCAGTTAAATGCCAACCACATTGTTCTATTTACCCAGAGAAGTTCACTGCTGCAGCACCCTCCCACCCTCTGGAACTCTGTGTTTCAGAACAAACCTGGTCACGCTCAAAGGCACGGAGACAGATTCCTCCCTCCGAGGGAAGGTGCCAGTAATTGCTGAAGTGTGAGGCTCCCATGGAAAGCTGTCTCCCAGTTCAAACCTGGTCTCAAGAAAACCATCTCACCAATACAGCTTTGGCTTTAGGAGCATAAGGAGGTCACAGTTGTGTATTTTGCTGTCAGTACATGTGGGACAGTTACACCCCGAATGAAAATCTGAGTCCTTTCATCTGTTCGTTTCAGTCCTTACAAGGACCTGGTATGAAATACCAGAACAAATCTCTGCCAGCAAAAACCCTGCATCTCCATTCTAATGCTTCTGAATGTAGATTACAAAAACACTTTTTTTTTTTTAAAGTACTGAGAAACCTTCTCCTAATTTAGCAACCTCCTAAATCCCACTACTGCGGGGTAGGGAGTTCTATAAAACCTTGAAGTACTGTAACCACATATGAACAGAATTATGAGTATGCTGAGCATCTGCAGAGTCTAGTGAACCTTCAAACAACAGGCCCAGCTGAAAGCAAAGTCATGTCCTTTTATTGTGCTGCAGACAATAAAATCATAAAGCTTACACCCCTTTGTGTTTTGGAAGGCTAAAACATCACCAGATTTTAAAACATAAAGCTTAAATCCCTTTGTGTGTATGAAGGCTAAACATCGCTGGATTTTGAAACACCAAACCTACTGCTGAATGTCCAGGAAAGGTCTCTTATCCCTGTTTGTGATCTACTGACTCCAGCATAACCACACACTGTAAGGAATTCTCAAGCCAGCATTTGAAATATGAGGTACAGCTCACAAGCAATACATTACTGCTTCCCTTCAATCAAACTGGACCAAGTATTTTTCCAATCTCTGCTGCTTAAATATTATTAAATGTTGGACTGAAAAGAGGGGAAAAAATGAGAAGGGGTAGTTTAATTGTCACAAAACTCCTGCAATCTACGGAAGCTGTTCAAAGCCAGACTGTTAATTTCAAACCAGAACAGGGGCCTATTCCAAGCTTGACACTAATGAAGCATCCTGAGCTGTTAATCTCTTGCCATTTAACTGGGCTAAACTACACTGGTTTCTTTGAAATACAATATTCACACTATTTGTGAGCACCTCAACTGGAATCTGCTGTCAATCCCAACGGGCATTTAATGTAGTCAAGTGGGGGGAGCTGCTCTGGTACAGACAGCTCTGACTTCCGTTTCGCTTGTAGTGGGCAAGAAGAAATTCCAAGGACAGGTAAGCACAGCACTTGTCCCAGGTGGCAAATGGAATGGAGCAGCTCGTGCCAGAGCGCTCCTACTGCCCAGCCTGACAGAACACGTCCCACGAGGCGAGCACCCCCTCCCAGCTCTGCTCACCTGCAGGTAACCACTGCCACAGCGGAGGAGCTGGATGTGTGCCTCCCACACTGGCTCTGGGACCACCACCTGCTCTAGGTAACTGTGCTCAGCTCCCCCTGAACCCGAACACGCCAGCCTGACTGTTCTGCAGCACAGCCAGTGCTCCTCAAAGCAAGGATGCTTCCCAAGAGCCATGGCTGATGCCGTAGAACACAATCCATCAGATAACCAGCTGCAACCTCTTCCTGCTGTCTAAAGAATTAATGACTGTAAATGAACAGGTAGGCAGGGCAATGGGGTTTAGGGCTAGTATGGAAACCTTAATCAAAAGCTATTAGGACAATCAGAATTCAGTTTTGTAATTTGAAAGCAAACACAAAAATTCAATGTACTTATTAGGACTTCTGTTATCTTCTTACAAGTGGTCAGAAGTTCATTTGGTTTAAATGGGACCTGGCACCTACACAACTGAAGATTTAGACACATCTCAACCAGAAAGGACGGTAGCTGAAAATACTTTTTCTTCTAGATAACTACTTCCAGTACAGAGTGCTGTTTAGCCATGTTGCCTATTTTTAGAACTAAATCAAGATGATCCGTGTCAAAATAAATTCTTAAGAATTAACTGGTTAAACACAAACTCAATAATAAGTGCTAGAGTTTGAATGCTATTTGTTCCATCTAGTGACAGTAAACACAAAATGCTTCTTCTGAAAATGTACCTTTGAGACTTCATGAACAATTCAGAGAAAAATTCATAAGAGAATTATATTCTATCAACACAGATGACCTGCACTTCATGAACTGAATAGAGTCCTTTACTTCAGTCCTGATGGTATGACAAAAACTGATTACTACACATCTTTTGTCTTCCTCTTGATGAAAGGATGCCTTTCAGTAAGACAAAAACCCCAATGTGTCTTACCTTGAATATTCATAATTTAGTACTGTTCTGATGAAATTTCAAGCAATATTATTAAAAGAACAAGCCTGTGTAATGCCCAACTGCAGAAAAATACAGTCCAGCCAAGGAGGGAAGAGCTACACAATAAAATATGCCTTCTCCACCCTGAAAGTAAAGTTGAATAAGAAAGGGCGTAGCATGGCCTGATTACAATGTGTGTTCTGCCCTGCCCAGACTGCCACTCTCACTCCTGCCTGCGTTCTCCAGGACAAAAGGTTGAGGATTAACTTTGGATATAAACAACTTGAAATAAATAGTGCTAACGAAAAGATGTATTGTATTTGTTTATTTAACTGGGTCTTCTCATACCTAGAATTTTATCAGAAGTCATCATCCTACAACCAGGTACAAACAATGGGATAAAACTGACAAGTTCTGCTTGAACGCTGACTTTCTTGGTAGCATGGAACTTATCTGTAGTAGGAGGTTCCATGACAAACTACCATTTCCATTTCTGGGACTATGGAGGAGTGAATCCAGGAGATTCACTTGGAATATCTAGGAGATGCCCCAGGACAGGGATTAGGCAAGCCAACACCCACCAACATTAACCTCTATGGTTCCTGGCTGAAGGAAAATCAGGTGGTTGAAATTCACCCCACAATTTCAGATCTCTATCTCAGCTTCTCTGCCACATTTAAGGAGCAATAGTCACGCCTGCTCTGGAAGCTCAGCTGACATACTTTGGAGCCCAAGGTAATGTTTATGAACTATCAAGTGCCCACAGTACGAGCCTGTACAAATAACACTAATTCTTCAAACACCACATAGCTGTAGGGATTCAACATGGCTTTATTAAATTGTATTTTGCCTAAAGAAAAACCTCGTTTATCACCACTTACGGAAAGTCTCCTGTTCTCCACTGAATCAGTTGTCTAAATCTGATTTTATTTGTACAAAGATACATGGAAGTTTTTCTGTAAGCTTGATGAAACTAAGGGACATGCAAATGACTGATTAGAAACTATTTGCAATTTTTACTACCCACAACTGCAACAGAAGAAACATTCAGAGCACCAAAGACCTTAGACAGAGGATATACTGACCAAATTTGAATTTGGATAAAAGCCTGGCACGGAAAACAAAGATTCCACAACAAAACAGTTTAAATAGGATTAAGACAACAAAGCCTTAATTTTTCAAGTGAAATTTAAAATGTTTTACACTAAACAGAAGACTGAAATAGAAAATATAAGCCTTTAACTATAAATATTAAATTAATGTTATCTTAAATGTTGCTATTATAGTGCAAGAGTGGAAACCCCTTTCTTTCTAACTACTGTCATAATTATAAACTTCTCTCCTTGAAAGGAAACAGTATTTAGAAATACAGCAAACATCACCCTGGTATAGCTGGCACTTCTGGCTCTACTTGTTGACTCCATTTAAAAACAGGGAAACCCACTGGGGGCAGTAGCTGCAACTTGTTTTCAATCGGATACAAAGCAAGTGAGATGAGACCTAATACCATAAACAAAGGACAGACAGACAGTTCTTCAGAGGCGCTGAGGTTTCCAATAATCCTTCTAAAGGCTCCTAAGGAGGTTTAGTCCCTCCTGAAGCCAGCGCCAGTCAATCAGTACAAAACAAATAAAATAGAGTGCAAAACAAGATTTATTTAAGACCAAGGCTTGTGCCTCACTAAACTCTCCCATGTTTCAAGGTATTCCACCTTTGACAATAAGATAATGCTACAAGATGTACAGCCCGTAATATCATAAACCCCATTTCAGAGAGACTTCTCCAAACAGAACTGAAGAGAATGAGGTAAGGCCCAGAAAAATGGTAAAAGTGCTTTTGTTCAGAAAACTTTAACGACTATGGAAGTTTTTTCCTCTCTGCAGAACAGTTCAGAGCCACAAGCCACGAAGCTATCCCATACTGGGGCTTCGTGGCAGGAAATGCTGCTTTACCCGGAATACCAGAATTCTAAGTTACGGGATGTTCACATTATGGAGAGCTGTGGCCTGACCTGGGTTTAACTTCAACCCTTCTAACTTCCATGAGAAATGGAAGTCCATGAGCCCAGCTTCTATCCCTCTCCTTTAAAAAAAACCCCAAAAAACCAACCAAACAAAAAAACCCAAAACAAAACCAAAAAAAACCACACCAAAAAAAACTTTGCAATTATCTGCAACCACTGATTCTGAGTCTGCAGAACACTAAGACCTCAAATCAAAGATACTGTTACTAAGTCTAGAGAAGTTTCTGTTGATAAATTCGGCTGCTCACTTGGCACAGACAGCACAACCTGCAGCCAGTAACATGGGAGGAGACAACTGGTACAAAAGTATTCCAAACACAAAGTAAACCATGCTTGCCCAGACCATCTCTCACCCATTTCAGTTTCCACAGCAGTGTATTATTTTAAATAACACATATAGAAAAAGAGATTAAAATTGTTTGCATGAACAAATGGCTGTATATATAATGCTTTCCTAAGCACAATGCATCATAGAAAGGTCTAGTACTGGCTAATTCTATCTCTTCTCAGTGGTCTCTTATTTTCATAAATACTTGGAGAATAAAAAAACCCCAGGCCCCATAAATAGCCAAATTATCTCTACATAATTGCTTTAGGGTAGCATTACATTTCCTTGCCTCTAGAAAGGAGAAAGAAACCTAATCCCAAGCCCTATATTATAAAGGCTGTTCCTGTGTCAAAGAAACATCTGCAGCAAGACTGTGGTAGTAACAAAGTGGTTTGTGGTTTGGATTTAAGACATTCACAGCACCACACAACTTCCTGAAACAATCACAGATCAGCAAAGTTTCCTCAAGATAGTATTACTTTCATCAATACCCTTCCTAAATGAGGGTAAGTTGGAAGGGCCCCAAGACAACAGAGGTCCTATCACTCTACCTGGTCAGAGCTGTACGGCCTCCTCCTCTGGAAACTGCTCCATTCCACTCCCCATCCAGCTCTGTTTAGAAACATCCAATTGCTTCACTGACAAACACAGTTTGAATGCAATGCTAGGTACTGCTTTTCCATTGCAACAAGCTTGGAAATATTTGGGTCAACTTGATCAATTACAAAATAAATTCAATTAAATTAAGAGTTCTGCACCAGCTGGACAGGAAAATGCCTCTTTAGAACCCAAAACCACTCTCTGCACCCCTTAAAATAATTACAGGGAAGATGGTAGGTCAGCTAGTTCACACCTGCCTCTTGTGCAAGATCACATCCCTCAAATGCTATTTCCTTATCATCATCAAAAAGGAAACCACTTTCTACTCCCCTGCTCCAACCCCAGGAATAACAGAACCGGAGAGTGGAACCCACCACTCTGGTGTAGCCTTTCCAGTCCATTTTTGCACATTACTGAACCAAGCACAATTCCATCTTCACCACTTACAATAAATCTCAGCTACCTCAGTAACAAGGACTTTTAAAGTCACAGATGAAAAGGACGAAGCTGTACTTGAAAAAAATGGAACTGGCAATACAGCACGAAATAGAAATCTTACCATAAATGCCTCCAAACAAATGCTTTTCCTAACAACTGAGAAATGAAAATAAGTTGCCCTTGCAGCTTTCCAGGTGTTCTCCAGTGCTTACTTGCATCTTCACGTAACATTATTAACAGGCCTACCTACAGCAGCCAAATGTCACAAGGACTAAGGTAACTGCACATACTAAGCCAAACCAGATCTCATTCTGTAACTCAGTTATGTATGATGAAGTTTAGCAGATCAGGACCTGCAATCCAGCAGCTGCACTCCAGTAGATCTGACTGAAAACAGGTACAGCCTCCAACAAGCTGCAGAAAAGCTGCCTACCAGAGCTGTCCTGGGTAATGCTGCCTAAATTTGCCATTCATTTCCAAGCATTGTATCAGCCTTCTTTGAAAATGGTTTATGATCTTAGTATTATTCTTTAATTTCTAATGACAGAAAAGCCCAGCAATTCAATGACACTGTGCTTCTGTACTGGTGTGGTACACACTACATTTAACAGTTCCAAAAACGCTGGTGAATGGACTATGCTTAAGAGATCTTACCCAGGTAAACGATGGCCACTGACAGCACAGCTGGCAGGGGACTTACTAGACTTACTACAGCAGCAGCTTCTTGATCCCACGTAGGGAAACCGCAGCAAGACGGGTCCTTAACGAGCTGGTTTTTAGATCAAGAACTTCCCTTCAACGCATTTACAAGCCATTTTACAGCTGCACTTCTAATGTACGCCCCTGTTCAACGCTCTTACATCTCATCACACGATCAGCTGAACCTTGTAAGAGAGGCATTTCCGATGCCAGGAGTAACCTTCAGGTGAGGAAGCGTCTCCAAGCCTCCCACGGAAGCCTGCTGGGGAGCAGCCCCGCAATGCGTATGCTGCTGCTCCTCGGGATCAATCAATAGCCACCAGGCCCGCGCTCCCACCGCGAACCCTCCCGGTCTGGCCCAGGCACTGCTCCGGCTCATCCCCGCGCGGGGGTTCCCCACGCCACCCCAGGCCCGGCTGCCCCGAGGCTCTCCAGGGGGTTTTAGCCCCGCTCCCGCCCCCGCTCTGCCCAGCCCTGCTCCGGCCGGCTCTGCCCGCGGGACCCTCCCGGCAACAAGTGACGCCCCCCGCCCGCCCCGGGCCCCGTTATGTAACAGCGGGCGAACACAGCGAGCGCCGCCGCCGCGCATCCCCCGCCGGGCCGGGCCGGGCTCTGCCCTCCGCGGCTGGGAGGGCTCGGGGCCGCCCGGCGCAGGTGAGCGGGGAGGATGAGGCGCCATCCCCCCCCTTCCCTCTGCAGGTGCAATGGCCGCGGCGGGGTCACCCCGGCCCCAGCGCCATCCTCCCCCTTCTCCCTTCCCGCGATGTCCGCCCGCCTCCGCGCTCCCTGCCCCTCGCAGAGCGCCAAGGACACCGTCCCCTGCTCGGGGGGCGACCCGGACCTGTCGCCCACGCCGTCCCCGAGATGCCGCGCAGTCTCCCCCGCCCGCCCCGGTTGCGTTACCTCGAGCGGCCGCCGCCGCTCCGCAGAGCAGCGCGGCGAGCAGCAGGCGGGCGGCGGGGACCGGCATGGCAGCGCGGAGCGGGCAGCGCGGAGCGGGGACGGCAGCGCGCAGCCCC